>VRMD01002166.1:0-14087 GCA_009872375.1 Sminthurides bifidus | reverse complement strand
TGGGCAATGTAGTTTTGTAGTTAAATGATTAACTAACAATTAAAACTACAGAAAATTCTTTTCCAGGTCAGAATTATCTTTTCAGTGTTTTTGGTAAAAATTATTTTATGTTCCTACGCTAAATAATATGTTGCGCACAAACTTATTCGTAGTAACAATATTCAATTGTTACCTCGAGGTAGCAATAAACTTGGGGTAACAATGACATTTGTCGGTCCCGAGCGATATTGTTACTGCGAGATTCTACTGTACATATATGTTAACGGACAATGTGTTGTGGGCGGTCTCTCATTTTTTATGCAAATTCCCTCCGTTTTCAAACCGTTAGGCTACTTCTCGGATTGGTTGAGAACGTGACAATGATGAGGAAATTCTGTCATTTCAATGACACTTCCGCAAGAAATTCAATGGAATCCTATTATAATTAATGCCTGTTTTTTAAGCCTGCTCTATTAACTAGTCAAATTTCAGACCTACTTTTGGTTCAATGATTAGCTTGCAGTTTAGAAATTGAAATCAGCCTGCTAATTGCGTTTGTCGTTAGACTATACAGTCACGTAACTCCACACAAGCACGGGTATAGCTTACCATCGAGTTGATTCCATACGATATGTTCAGAAGCGCTTTGTTTCAAAGCTGTCTTCATTTTTCAGCATTGTAAGCACGTGAATATGTAGTCCAATGTTTTTAAATGGCAGTGAAAGAAATTAAATTATTTTTTCGTAAATTATAACGTATTTAATTCTAATTTATGCAACATTCAGAGATTCAATGCAAGAGAATGTATTCAGCCATCCAGTTCAATAAGATTAACAGCTGACATTACAGAATACCCTGAAAATTATGGTGCGACGTCAATAGAATTACAATTTTAACAGGTGGATGTGGCATTTTAGAAATTAAATGTCATTATTTGTCGTTAGTTCATCATTTCCATTATTTGCGTCATTGTATGTTATGGTAAGCTGGTTATGATACTGCTTATTTGCTATTTTTAGATGGTGAATATTTACAAGAACAAACACCAGTTTAGAGTCACGCAGTAGGGTCGCAAGTTAAACTCACCGGTTAAAGCACCAAGTGCATTATCTCGTTTTCTGTATGTTTCATGGTAAAATTAGTACATGATTTACGAGAAAGTGCCTTTTATTAACTCAACATCCATGAGTCATGACATGAAGTGGTTAATCAGTGAGTCATGGCGGTAGGATGATTAAAGTAGGTTTTAATCGCTATTCGTACTGCGTGAGTACATTTTTTAAAGGCTAGACTTTAAATTTATTACTTGCTGTTCCAGATTTACTACTTGTACATTTTTGGAAATTAATCTGCCACTATGGAAAGGCGTAAACGTGTGGGATATTGGATCAGCGACCGGAAAGCTAAAAGGCTGGGATGGACCGAAGTTCTGGAAGAGTTTAGGTAAGCAATTGGAGCTGATGCTCCTGGCTTTTTATTTACCACAGTGTATTAAGCAGGCTGCAGAAGTTATTCTGTTTACTGAATAATGGATCGTTTGCAGGGTCCTCAGTTTGGATGCTGTGAAGGTTAGAGCTATAAAGCTGATTATGAGACCATGTAATTGTGATTTGTTTCGATAGAATGATTATGGCGTAACGGTATGCATGAAGTAGCTTCACATCTTGTTTCAGATTGATTTGACCAAGCCTTTAGAGCACCAAGGGCCTTTCGATGTGATTTTGCACAAACTAACGGATTTTATTGCTCAAGGTGACGCTGGAGATGAGGATGTGAGATGCTTTCATATCGTTATCCATTCGCATACTTAACAGTATGAAGCACTTCAACAATGTAAAATTCTGAAATCTATTCCTTAGGCCAGGAAGTTGGTTTCCAATCTAGAGTCATATGCTGTAGCGCATCCGGATGTGGTCATCATCGACCCAGTGCCATGTCTCCGAACTGTGATTGATCGGTTTAAGACGTATAGTCTCATAAATGATTACATTTCAGATGGTACATAACTAAACTGCCTAACAGGGCTAATTCCTCACTTGTGAATATTATTTTCAAACAGTGTATGACATAATTATATACGTGTTCTAGATGAAATTTTTGTGCCGTCCTTTCTTGTTCTGGAGAGTAATAACGATGAGAAGAACTTACAATTATTGGCGAGGTCGAAAGTTACTTTTCCTATGGGTGAGCAGCAGTGGTTACCATCCGTATTTACAATTAGCTATGACATTAATTGCGAAGTTAAATCCGAATTGGGACAGTTTCAATAGCAATTCTATGTAATTTTCTAGTTTGCAAGCCGATTGTGGCTCATGGCTCCCGTGCAGCTCACGAGGTTGGTCCAAAACCGAGTAAACCTTTAAACCTGCATGTTGTAAGATGAAGGCATCCATACTTAAACATTTTGAAATAAAGTATTTCCATTTTACTTCATGCTTCAATGTTTCAGATGACTCTGGTTTTTAACAACCAAGGACTTTCAGAATGCACATTTCCATGTGTAGTACAGTCTTTCGTCAACCACAGTGCGGTGTTGTACAAGCTGTTTGCTCTCGGCGAGAATTATATCATGGTTGAAAGACCGTCAATTAAGAATCTTTCGCCTTCTCCAGGTAAAAAGGAACTGTGTTTCCATGTTATAGATCACATTTGTGCTTTCGCATTGCCTTTGCTATTGTAAGTTAAAAACTATAGATTTTCAAACATTTTCAGACGCGAAGCCAATCCATTTTCACAGTAGTGACATATCCAAACCTACTTCTAGCAGCTGTCTTACGTTGCAAGACGGCAATAATGCAGTCGACATTCCTCAAAATCCTACAGCAAGTACGCTTCAAAGGATCGTATCCAAAACAAACCAAGTTCTGAAATTAGGCCTTTTTGGTATAGATGTTGTTGTGGAAGAGTCTACAAAACGTCTTGCAATCATTGATGTCAACTGCTTTCCGGGTAATAATTAAATTTTGCAGTAATTTCATAATGCAGGTGCTTATAAGGTGAAGCTTCCTAATGCAAATCTTTCATATAGGTTACGACGGCGTTGAGGATTTCCCAAGGCAGTTGGCCGCCTTCGTCCGAGGTGAGGTCGACCGTGTCGAGAAAATGGGCATAATTACAAACGGCTGTGTGCACAAAGATTATTCTTATAACTCTACATACGGCCCCAGGAAGCATTCCCTTCCAAACGTCTAATTGATGAGACTGATCATGTCTGAGTGAGCCAGAAGCCAAATACTTAAGTTAATTAGCGGTGATTTTCAGCGAAGTTTAAGCCACTATAGATTGTTCGCACGTAGTAGCAGGAAAAAGTTGGGCATCTTTAAATAATCTCTTACCTGTGTAGAAAGTAGAGAAACTAAGAGATTTGTCTGTACACGAGCTAATTTATTCGTATTTTTTAAGGGCTACTCATACATCACATTTATATCGGGCTACAAAATCAATTTGCACCCTAGGTCTGCTGGCTCTAACATTCCAGTTTATATTTCTTTCAAACTTTTATCCGTCCTAAACTTTAACGGTGCTTAGTTGCAAAGCTGTTGGTGCAACGGTTAGCGTGCTAGCTAGATATTATGAATAATCAGGAATTTTTATTTCGCACTTTATGCGGTAAATCCGATATATGATGTAGGTACTAGGTTATTATGAATGATTTCAAATAAGAGCTAGAAACTGTATATTCCGATTAGCTGGATATGGGCGCTGTGCAAAATGCCGATGGAAGCATCTAAACAATCTAAAGTGTACGTGCAAGTTTTACTACATTAGTACAGCTATTTCTTACAAAGCGGCTGTTTTTTAGATGGTATTTGTAAATGAAAGTACAGACTTAAAAGTTTTAAACCTCTTTGTTTGAGAATAATGAACGATTTATGATCGCCTTTACGTAAAATTATGCAATAACACTAACGGCGTAAAGTTTTAATATCGGAAAAAATTCTTGTACGAGCTTTACTTTAGCAAACTCAATGTCTCATCCGAATCAGATGGCTTTTGTGATTCTTAAACACCTTACTCAATCAAGTCAAATGAAATATAATAGCCGAATAAATATCAGCGTAAGAACGAGGGAAATAGTATTGGATGTAGCATTTATCACCAAATAAGGAACAGCTGCAACATGCAACAACTATGCTTGTCTGATTAGAAAAGCCGCCGCCACCTCTTTTCAGACTCTAAAGTACACCTTAAATACGGTAAAATGAACTGTTGTTGGAGTGTTCTGCGTAAAAAATTTCATTCATCTTTGATAGGTTTTGGAATGGGCTTTTCCTGATTTGTATTGATAGCTTTGTGATTACCCGAAAGAAATACTTCGTTTAGCCCTTAAAGATTTGTTGCGGCATCTCGCAGAAGGAAAGTGCTTTCATGGTAACTTGGAGTGAAAACCGAAACGTCACGATCCCTTGACATAGGTTATGGTATTCACTATAATTTTCATCAAGAGGGGATTCCAGTCAGAAGCAAAGGACTTTGTTATGCCAACGCAACGAAGGAACCCTTTTTTGCCACTCCGGTATAAGAATGGAAAGTGCATGTCCAGGTAAAAGAATAATCATCCCTTTCTCGTATTCTCCATGAACACATAGCTCGTCCAGTCCTGTTCCTTACTTCTTTACCACAGATTTACGACATACTATTTCAGAAGCCACTAAATTCAAATAACTTAAATGTTACCTGCAGGCAATTCATCCCTGAGCTTCGGACACGGTGTTAATACGACGAGACACTGAAGATGCAAGTTCTCATTCTCATCTTCCCGTTTCATCCCGCAGCCAAGTTGAATTCCGACCCCTACCTGGCGGACTGAATGGAATTCCTATCTCGCAACCTCGTTATCAAGGGACAGGAATGTAGGACACACTTTCTTTCAGAGTCAACGCCAGGCTACTCGTTGCTGTTACTGAAGACCACAGCTACTGCCTCGACCGAAGTCATGATCGTCATCTTTTCTTACAACCCATTACGCTTCTCCGCAAGTGTGTACATACAATACTTGACACGCATTCGCCAAATTCGATAAACCGGTACACCATGGCTTAATTGCAATGTTTTTACGCCCTACCCATGAAAACTTTTTNGACACGCATTCGCCAAATTCGATAAACCGGTACACCATGGCTTAATTGCAATGTTTTTACGCCCTACCCATGAAAACTTTTTAATTAAGAGCTCATTTAAATTTTGCTTAATTACTTTTTCAGCCTGTGATTCAAGTTGATTCGCCGTGTTGAAAAGACCCCTCACTCGGCAATCCGCATTACCGAAACCTAACCCAGCTTCAGCGGTATCCTGTTGGCATAAGAAGAACTGTGTCAAATCACCATTGAAACCTTAAGCAATGTTACCTCATCCCTTCAATTAATTAAGAATCCCGTCCTCCTCTTGAGCCCTCTGTCTTTGAGTCCTCTCAGGTAACGCTTTGCTCAACGCCACCGTTAACATCATTAACATATGTACTTATCATGCCGGTGATTACGATCAATACGCCAAAATCGACTAGCTTCTACTACCCCTTATCGTCATTCCGAACAGGTCACAGTCATTAGAACAAATGGCTCTTACATCCCGTTTGAATCAACTACGTCTAGCCTTTAATCAACATTATCTAATCAGCTACAAAGTTACACAAAGTCAGCCGTCACCACAACATACTGCTCGTCCCAAGGACTGGAGCTAGGCAACTGGCAACTGTCATAACGTTCTACACCGTGACATAGAAGACGACGCACTTTGTTTTCTTCAGAACTTCTAACAGCACACCTGCAAATCCTGATCTTGATAGTCAATCATGATTAGGATCAGAGGATGGTGAATCAAAAGGGTTTTCGTAGAAATCGCCGATACAATCATCACAGCCAACTTCGTTCTATCCGTCACTGTCCCCTGGGCCTGTGTTACGCAAGTACTCCGTCGCAATTCTTCATCACGTTGTGTGCACTTCGCAATGATGCAAATCCAGGACCAAGTAATCTCCGTTGGTCACAGTCCACATGACCGCAGGCAGCAATCGTCATGGCAGCAACACTCTTTCGAGTAACCGTACCTGCTCCACCGCAAGCTTGTGAAACTTCAAACGAGCCCCTCAATCCGCTCTTTAGTTCGTGATTACTCCTCACAGCTACCGTATTTATTGGAACCTGTGCCTGCGTGCTGACCCGAATTCAAATGACCGCAGCGAGTCGTACCCAGCATCCTTTTCTTTGAATCCTCAATGAGTCTTGTGATCGCGATCTCTGTCTCACCGGCATCCCAGCTCGCAAATGAGCATAATTTATACTTACATAATCATCGATCAAGACAACAACGTCGCAATTACGTCTCACACATCTCCGGGATATTAAATAAGGGAGAAGAAAATTACACTCGATCAGGATCAATCGCCGCTTGCAACACCACTTACTTACCTGTTCCCTCTTGCAAACCCGGTCTCATTCGAAGGATGCAACACGATGCAATGTGCGCACTCACCTGGTCTGACTCAATCCTGGTCTTTAAGATTCAAGCGAATAAGTTTGCATTCGTAATCCTCGTCTTTATAAGCACGGTTCCGAGCAAAGTTTCCGCCTCGACCGAATCTGTGCCACGAGCATCATCCTGTCTAATTAATTCGACAGCAAACCAACCTGCTTCACCTCACTCCCCACGACCTCAAGGAGGAAAACATGCCGCGGAGGAATCAGTCTTACTCGGAGCTCCATCGAAAGTATCTATCCAATCAACGGCTAAACACCGTCTCACCTGTACAGTGTTACGGAGCCATCCCCATGTTCGCACATCCGAGCTCACAGGTGTTTTCATTCACAACACCAATACACCTTCCACGAGGCTGTTGAATTGCAAGCGGTATGTCTTCGCAGACCTACATGCAAATACAGCACAGGTATGGTGCACTTCTCCAAACCAAAAGTCAAGTCTAATTGCCCGCCAAGCAACTTTTTCCCTCATATGCTGAAAAACAATTATTGTAAACTTCGCTTCACATTCGTTTCCAATCAACTTATCATCTGCATGTGAATCCCTGTCTTTGCAACTAGTCCATTCTCCTTTTTTAGCAGGCAATCCCTCATTTTAATGTGTTCTACACGAAAGCTTCTGCCGCCATTAGAGGTCATTAGCAAGAGACATAAAATTATTCAAACTTGGCCGGTTCAGTCTCCAATCCCCCAGATCACCAGGCCAGCATTCAGTATTTTATAATGTCGTTAGCGTAGCCTATGGTCCGTGGCTCATCGACCTGGCTTCTGCAAAACTCTTGTCTTTGATCGTTGATGTAGGGGGAGGGGTGGGATGTAACTAGTAGAAACTTTGTACCATTTGGTCATATGGTGTCTTTCTCCCCCTTTCTGTCTCACCTCCCATACCAACTGTCTTGAACCAAAGGGGAGAAAGAAGAGACAAAAACCATATCTTCTTTTATCACTCGTGAAACTTTTCCAATTCTGGTAATCCTAGGTAATAAATGATGATTTAGGACCTTTTTCGCGATACTTTACCCGTGTGGTCTATCCGTGCTCCTTAAGAGAAAGCGTCAACTATGAACTCGAAGCCTGAAAGAAGATCAATTTTGAAATTCCGAGATATTTCAACCCCAAACTTTCCTTATTCTTCATTCAAAGGCGATTTCCATGCAGATCGAAGATTGGTGACTTTGACTCCTTGTCTTTGCCCATGCGAGGTTTTTTCCCCAACTTTTAAAATCACATCACTTTTCGTCAGACGTTTTTCCCTTTTCACGTTTTTGAAGCTCTAGTTGACAGCTACAAGCTTTATGGAATGCAGTGCAATAAGGCCAGGATCAATAGCTTTTCAAGTTTACAGTGCCATCAAACTGTATCAGGTGCCAAAATCCAGATTTCAATGTCTTTGTAATGCTTTCCTCAGATCCAACTTACAACTCTTGATTCCAGTTCCAAACTAAGCCAAGTCTCGGTTATCGATGAACCGTACAAGGTAAGAATAAGTACTCAGGGCGGAGGCCAAGGCACCTGCCCAAAACTAAAGTAAATTTAAAGATGCCCAGCTCCACAAATGAAAAATTTAGCATCTTCAGCATTTATCACGCTTACCAACAATCTTTCGAATCAAACGCCCTGAGTAATAATGACGTGCCCCCGTTCATTTACCAGCTCACCTCCACGAATTCTGTCTCGCGTCTTCCCTCAAGCGTAAAATATGGTCCATTTCCCCTACCTCATGGAGTTTGTCGTGCCATTTTTTTGCACAAAACTCGCTTCATTTTCTTCCTCCTCCTTGTAATTTTTTCGCACACCCAGTCGTTTCAACCTCCCCTCCCCCTGCTTACGTACTTCCCCGCCTGCCTCTTATTTTGATATTTCCATGAGTCGTTTTGCTATAACGATCTGAAATCTTGGCTAAACACCGCCACCGCGCCACAAATCTCGCGTAAAATTCTGCAAAAAATCCTTCAAAATTGCAACATGAGCCCCCTGTATCACAAGCCAAATACTAGGACCAGAGCCATTCACTTGTACTACTCGTATAGTTACACAGAGTCTAATGTTTATGTTTTAGTAGTGAGGAAAAATTGCCATTTTTTCCACCATGTCTTTGCTTACAGATTTTACTTCTCTGTCTCTCAATCTAAGCTCTCAGGCATTTTGGTACTCACTCGTGCCTCAATTTTTGGTACCGCATCCCAGGAGATGCCATAGGGGAGGGCCTTCACCTCTGAATGTGAGATTCGGCACTCCGTGCAGTCTTTCCACCTTGTCTATACGTTACAAATCCTACAGTATTGCTCTGTTGATGTTGCGAATTTAAAATTGCGAATGTATAATGCTATCGCGAACATCAGCAGCAGCGCACGGGTAAATCCATAGCCCCGGGAGATTATCCAAACGCATAAGTTTGCTCAACTGGTCATTACTTTATCTCAATAAATTTTCACTCTGCTCAAAATACAATCATGTTCACATCAGCTGCGCCCTTCTTTTATGCAAGTACAAAGACTCGCAGCAAATCTTAATCTCCTCTCTAGTCACCTGAATCTTTGCAATTTCTGCGGCACTTGTTCTTCCAATGGAGAAAAAGACAAACGAAATCGTGGTTGCTGTCGAACATTGTCAGTTTAGCTCCACTGTGTTCATAAGCTTCCTACTTTACCTTAGTCGTCGTCGTCGTCGTCGTCGTATCTTCAGGTGTTTTTCTTCATCCGACCAAACCTGTGCCTCAGCTCAGTCTTTGGGAATTCGCTGCAGATCTCTGTGCTTTGGAGCGTGGTTTAAGTAAAACAACATCCAAGTTTTCAATGTCAACATTCAACGACTTTTCAAGGTCCTCTCTAGTCACCTGAATCTTTGCAATTTCTGCGGCACTTGTTCTTCCAATGGAGAAAAAGACAAACGAAATCGTGGTTGCTGTCGAACATTGTCAGTTCAGCTCCACTGTGTTCATAAGCTTCCTACTTTACCTTAGTCGTCGTCGTCGTCGTATCTTTAGGTGTTTTTCTTCATCCGACCAAACCTGTGCCTCAGCTCAGTCTTTTGCCATTCGCTGCAGATCTCTGTGCTTTGGAGCGTGGTTTAAGTAAAACAACATCCAAGTTTTCAATGTCAACATTCAACGACTTTTCAAGGTCTTGGATGATTATATTCATTTTAATGGCTTCTCCAGCCTTTTTTATGATCTCACCTCTGCGTTTTTTTGCATCTTTTTAGTCCGTTGCTGGTTACTAGTCGGAGGATGCTTAAAAGCAGCTACGATAAAAGTGATACATTGCCAAGGTGTGAGTAGTGGATTACGGGCTTTTATTCTGCGACTGGTGAGAGAAAAGAATCTCATCCATAGTCTCCATTACTGAACTTGCCACATACTTAATACATACTCGGGTTCTAATCCAATGCACCCTTACCTCCGTATCTTGCAATGCATCCCTTTTTCCCCTCGTATCTTTGCTTTTAAGCCACCATGATATCATTTTGTTTCAATTCGTTCTCCTTTTTTGTTCAATTTTGTAACCTTTGGGATTGTTTGTCTCCAAGCAACCCTTCTGACCCATCAGCTCGAGCCATTTATGGAGAGGAACGCAAATATCAAGCCTTCCTACTTTCAACGCAAAAACAATTGGACCACCTGATCCAGATTTTGCATCAACTCCATTTAATAAGATGCGGGAAGAAGGACGCTTTTTTGCATCGTCATCCTATGAGCCAATAGCCAAGGTAATCAACAAGCTTAATTTTTTTATTGATTGAAGCATGAGACACAGGAATCTGGCAAAAAGCGTTTACAATCACATCAAATCAAAATACAATAAACTTGTCTGACGTAGGTGACAGGACACCTCCACCTGCCCGACGGACGCCATACTTTGCCAGCCTACTTGAACACTTGATTCCGTGTTTGTTTTCCATTTCTTATGTTTTGCAAATGTCACCATTGGAAATCTCCTTGTAACTGTAAACGTTGACATCTTATTCAGTCCCCTCCCTTTGCTATACAGTCCTCTATTTTTTGACTGGCGTGCAAAATAAGTTTTGGCATGGATTCAAGCCATCCTGAGGTAGTTTCACTCCTAACTTGCACTTTTCCGTGACACGGTGGATTGGAAAACAAAGGAGTTTGTTTGCACAAAAAATACACAAGAATGAGTTTCATTTCCTCGTAGACTTTCTTTATCTCGAGAATCTTTGATTATTAATACACAAATCAGTTGTTACATTTGGCTCGATTCCTTTTTTGAATGCGCCCTCGCACCGCGTAACAAATTATTACTAAGTGATTCTGAATTCTAATTAGCTTCGCTTGTGCAAGCGTCGCGGCGATGTCCTGTCACGCCATGTAATACAGGTCGCATAGGTGACGTTGAGATCACGCTGCGGCAAAAGTAAAAGTGTCACTTGACTACATTATTGAGATACTAAAACTTTTGCAATTTCCTCCTTTTTGCGTAACCCTCATTTGCAAATTCATTCTACGATTATGACTTGACCAAAATCGGAAGATTTGTGGCTCACCGCCACAACTCATCATGAGACGATCACCAAATGCAAATTAGCCTCCTTGTCATCTCATTACTCAATTATCCCAACTCCAAATCTTCTGATTGGAAATGGCAAACAGTATGAAAAACAATCTACAAATGCACCAAATCTGTCAATGCGCCTGCGCTCGTGCCAACGCCAACCTGGGTTCACTTCCTCATGTTCTTTAAACCAAAACTAAAATCTTTTATCATACCTGGTCTACAATCTCAATTTTTCCTCAAGTCGTGATCCTGATTGATGCTATCGTCCATACTAAACGAGGTGTCGTCAGCAAAAGCAGGAGGAAGACGATAGGGCCTGATAAAGTCTTGAGGCTTTTAGAAAAAGATCAGTGGCAGACAAAAGTGAAAGACAGAAACGTTGAAACCTTGAACCGACTAATGATGATGATCGTGAACCGCCCGTCCACCAATTCAAGCTTGGAAAAGATGCAAGGCAAAAGCGTGTGCCTGTTCTCATGTAACGCCTTACTTTAAATCCGAGTCTTTCCTCCTGACGAATTGCCGTATTAGTGACTTGCTGCTAGCGATAACGATTTTGCTCAGCACTTTGTAAAGAACATAAAGTTAAGTCGTAATGCAGTTCCTGGGTGGCAGAAGAGAGGCAAGAACAAAACGTTACAGGCAAATCCCCCATATTGTAATCGCAGACCGGGAGTAGATGAGGTTTGAGGCGTAACAAAACACAGGGAAACGAAACAAGTGTAGCCCATGCACTCTGAGAAAGGAAACTACAAATCTGAAAACGCTTTTTCCTCACTCGAGATAACGAGCCCTTTTGTCCTTCCTGTTCCATTGATTGGCGCTGAAAGCATGGTGGTGTCAATCACAGTTGAATGAAATACAAACCGTGACAAGTTTGCTCTGCCTCGAATCCTTTAAGCTTACATTCAGCACACAAAATGCAGGGCTTCCGTCACTTAAAAGTTATTTTTTTTCAAAAACTTTTGCCTTCAATTCAAACTTTTCTTCAAACATCTTTTGCCGCGAGGGCCTTGAGACCAGGCTCGCGCCTCATGTCAAGCCTTGACGTCTTACAGCACTTGCCGTTTCGCAGCCAGGACAAACTCTCTTTTGTCTTTAATCCTTCCCAAGTTTAGTGATTGCCAGTAAACGGAGCGTTAGCAGGTCTGTAGAACTTTACCTTCTCCAGTTCATTGTTGCCTTTAACCTTGGTTGTCATGGAGACCAAATCGCTAATCCACTGCGAAATGACAACGATGCTGCAGTTAAACGTCGCTAATTTTTATTCTCAGCTAGTAACTAAGGTCGAATCATGCGGGTGAATAAACAGACACCGCTCTCCGTTCCATTTGCTGTCGGATTAGGGACTTCGCCACCGCGAAAAATAATCGCACATGCCAAAACTCGAACCGAAAAAGCACCACCCAAAGCACAAAGTTCAACCCCTTTCATTTTGCATCCATGTGAAAACTGAGTGCAAAATCTCCAATCCCACCTTTAATCCCGGATTCAACTCTGACCAAGGACACATTCGCAGACGATTATCCCGTTCCAAATCTCCTGACTTGCGGAAAAAGTAAATGTGGAATGCCTGTTATTATTTCCTGATTCCGCTCTCCCCTCCCATCGTCCCCCACCATTAGTGGCGGAGGGTAAAGGTCTTCATTTAATTCCATTTCACTCCTTGAATACTAATGGGGGTTGCTGAGAGCCCACGTTACCATTCCAGTCTTCTAGTGCGGGATGCGGAGCTAGAGACACCCCGCATCATTCGGAATTCCGCACTCGTCCACCCTGCTCATCCCTCCCCTAAATACCACTTTGATTTTTAACGTTTTTTCGCAAAATTTTCGCAATTACTTCAATTGCTCGTATTCCCCTCTTGCTTGTCAATGTCCGAATGGCAAACACTCGCAGTACGTGCAGCACAACCATATTACCGGACCCGTGTCCCGTGACAAGCAATCATCATCCCCATGCAATCTGATCCTCTTCATCTGTGCAAAAAAGTGGTGCAGTCAAAGTCATACAGGGTTGTACAACTAGACGGAAGGCAACTCCACCAGAAACAAAATCCAAGTCAACTATACATGGTGAAGACGGAGTCCACACTCTTGATTTAATGAAGCAAGAGCAATCAAGCTCTCCATCTTTCATTCTCTCGCTTCCCACATCCAACGCTTCATGTCCTCCTCTCGCATCAATATCAATTCGCCTTCAATCTCCTCCACTTTTGCTACTGGAATTCCACCTTGATCTTGTTCAAGCATCCCACCACATGGCACGAAGCGTAGGAACAGTAGCATTTAACGTGGAGCATGCACACACGACCTGGTGCATCTGATCCGATGGCGTAACATTGCCGATTGGCTGATCTATAAACTGGCTTGGGACTTGATAGCCGAAGAGGTAAAGCGTGCTTGACTCACGGCGTTGAAGAAACCCCATCAAGAAGGATCAAGATACCAGGGAAAACCTGACACCCTCCGCAGCGCAGGTGGAAAGAAACCCTTGTAAAATAAATCCATTTTGCCTTCCTGCTTCCCCACATAACTTGCAATGTTTCATTGTCAGTTCGGATTTCAACCCTCATGTAAATTCATACCCACCCCTCTTGGACTGTGAACACGGCGAAATGCGGCTGTCGTCGTATTGTTTATAGTTTACTACGTAGTAATTTCTTACATGGTTTCCTTCGTGGAGAGACACGATATCAGATAATGGGACTGGATTCAGTGCCTGGATTCAATGCATGCATTCAATGCCTGCATTCAGTTCAGTTGATGCAACACCTTTGCGTTTTGCTTCCTTCGGGTTCTTTACCAGGCTTGTTCTGAAGAAGGTATTACGCAATTCGTGTGTGTGAAAACTGAATATCCACGGGCTTTGATCAGCACTCGGTGGTCTTCTAAGAAGGAAGAGACACGAACAGGCACTACTTAATGCTGCAGTAGCGTTGCATTTCAGGGCTTTGAATCGAAGATTCTCTTTGCATGGTCATCGGATTTGTTGTAATGTGACATGGGAGGAACAAAATGCTCAATGGACAGATGAAAAGCCTCAGCCGTTACCAGGAGCAACCACCCTTCCAGCCACGGCTAGCAGTACATTGTTGCATCATCGCAACAATGCCGGG
>VRMD01002165.1:0-14088 GCA_009872375.1 Sminthurides bifidus | reverse complement strand
CTCGAAGCGGCATAATAGTTTTTACTCACTTCCTTATAGGCATACAATCGCCCTGGTAGCAATATTATTTCGCTTTGTTGCGCTCGAAGAATGGATAAATGAGCTTTTAACGTGTTGAAAGAGCAACAAGTTTTTTATTCTTACCCTTCGCAATTCTTGACACGAAAGCAAGTCTTTCAAGCGCCATATTTGAGTACTTGGTCTCCATTTCTAGGAACCAAACATTAGCTGTGGCTCCGCAGTTGTTTAACTCCAACAACTGGGCCTTGAGTACAATACCAGTCTCTATAACCTGCAGGGTTAGTGAACACTGTTTTGAAAGTTGTTGTATTTGATAAAACTGGGAATTCTAGTATACAATCTTTGAAATCAGTAGAATCCACCATTTCCCAGACCTGGTTCTTTGAAGGACGATGAGTGCAAGCACTTTGCGCTAGGCGGGTGGATTTTAGATACAAGGAAATGAAATAAAAGTCCCGGTAAGGCTGTACCATTACCGCGTTCTCAGAAAGACATGGTGATGAGCTAAGCCCCTGTCTGTGCAACTGTGCATGCAACAGAATCGCAACATCAAGTATGTTACAGCACACAGGAACTGAAACATGCTACACGACCCAGCTATTTAAAGACCTCAAATAACACGATTTCAGTTTCGATAACTGTACAAGACGTAGAATAAGTGGCGAGATAAAACTCGGTCTCTGTGGTAGACATGCTTTGCATGTACGCCTTATAACTTCATCCTTTTCTATAAGCCTTGATTCAAGACTCAAAATACTACACCTCTACTGGATGTGGTAAGAGAGCGCTTGGAAACGTTGCAAGTGTTCTTTGCCATTTTTTAGATTTGTGCGTTAGGTCTAGAAGTGGCAACGTTGACAAGACTGAAAGCCTGGCCTAAACATGTAAATCTGTCAACTTCAAGGCTGTGTCCGAGTACGAAAAGATCAACAGTTCTCAACTTTTAGGTTACTGCACCACCTCATGGTTGGCTTGTGAAAAAGTTGAAGGAGCGAGAGCCAAAAGAGAAAGCAGACTTGCAGCACTATAGACACATTTCTATGAGCCTTGACGGATAAAGCAGTTACTTGAATTCGGTAGGTCGTGAAAAATATGTGGGAAAGCGGCTGTGAAAAATTTCATTCATGCAAACAGGAGGAAGGCAAGAGCGGTTCTCGGACGATAAGAGAAAGAAGTAGGGGGAGGATCGGAGGAGAAATGGAATTCTGATACAAGGAGTGCACAGAGCTGTTACCGCCACCGGAAGCGGTGGGAAAGACTAAGCGGTTTATAAATTTGCCGCTTCAGTGATCTCATCCAATGATACGGACATGTTGCAAGGATATTTATGACTTTGGTACACCGTATCGACGGAGTTTTATGACGTGACGTAACTAGGTGACTTGGGGAATAAACAAAAAAAAATTACTAGAACCAACAACCTCAAGCTGATGTTGTGGGCAGGAGTGTGTACAGATTCCTTGTGCAAAACTCTCACGCTTTCTCACGCGTGGCTTATTGTTCAAACTCGTTCCTTTGGCGAATTTCCCTGTGTGCACTCACTGCGAAGAAGGACGTAAAGGGGGAATGCTCAAAGGAAGAGAAAAGCTGTGAACAAGAAATCCATGAGGAATCATCATCTTTCAAAGGGCCAGTGCTACACCAACGCAGCAAACGTAATGGCAAACTCGAGAATAAGGGAAAGTAAACTTTTCTGGGTCCATCAGCAGAAGACGTGACCAGAGTGGCAAGGAACGGAGAATGCTGAGCTTAAAAATGAATGCGCTGGACTTTTCACATTTTCCACCAACCGTGAGGTACTATTCATTGGGAATCTAACAACAAAAACATCAAACACGAGGCTGTAAGACCTCACGGCCGTTCCAAATGTAGATGTATTACAGCCATAGTTGAATGCTAGCTTCGGAGCTGCCATAATAAGCACACAATCCAGAGCAGATTCTTGAATGGAGCTTATGCATGCTTGACTTGACCTTGGTAACAGAGAGCACCTTGGTAATTCTTTCACTTTACTTCTGTCGAGTATTTGATGAAAACCATATGCATTCATGACTTTTTCACTGGTTACCTGATTTAAGAAATGTTAATCCTCAAGAGTTTGATCATGCTGACTTTAGAATGAACTAATTAGAACAGGTAAGGAGGATGATGATTTTGAAAGGTATGCCTTGGAAAATGTGACCGGTGTTCATGGACAGCTTATGAGCTCGTGGGAGTTGATATGTTTGTAAGGAGGAAGGAATAAGCTTACTGAAGCTAGAAATTGGTCCGAGTGCATGCAAAAAAGTGTGGAATAGTTCGGTTCCCCTGGAGGAAAGAGGTATAGGGATGGAGGAGAAAGTGTTCTGAGAGCTGGTTGAGCTGGCAAAGGAGACATGGGTTGGAAGATTAAGGCAGGTTATTGAAATGGCGTTGGAGGCAAAGTTTGTGCAGTTCATGAGAAGGTGGAAGGCATAAAGAAAAACGGGAAGTCGGCGAGAAGGCGAAGCGTCCCCTCCGGAGCGTGGAAAGAAAATTGGAGTAGTACAGAAATTTGAGGAGAGGGTCGGCTGGAATGAAGTTGCCATTGAGGCATAATATATTGACACTGACTGTATCCGTAGCAGTATGCATGAAGCTAGAGTTGCTTCAAGTTCTGGGCGCACATTAGCTAAGCCCTTTGCTTTCTCAAGGTGGCCGTGGAGGACGGGAATGGAGAGAGACAAGAGGGAAAGTTGGGGAAATTTTATCCAAGTTTCATCTGCTTCCTGATTTACAGGTTGAAGCAGATGTGATTCTGGACTAGAGATTTTTCCCTGCAGATGAACATAACTAAAATAAAGATGAAACGGCACCCACAAGCAGGAGAAAGTGGATTTGCAACAAGGGGTGTGTTGCTGGAGTACAGATCGGTGAAAACAAGTGGAAAAAGAAATGACCATTTCCCTTCCTATTCCATGCCACATATTGGTGGGAAAGGAAGAAAGTACTTTTGAATATTACATTTTAATGTCAGCCCATTACAAGAAGGAAATTACCTACATACATCAGAGAATTGGCTACCATTTTCGCCCTCATATCCCGCCTGTTTTCTTTACATCACTTTCTCTTCTTCAAACTCTCACGGACGTAGTCACCGACATACATAATGCAAAGATAAATATTCCTCCCACAAGTGCACCATCAGCTAAACCTAACCTCCTGCCCGGCAAAGCACCGCCAAAGTCTTGGTTCCCAAGCTTTTCGTGTTTTCAACTCCTAAATCATGTTCAATATTTGGCTGTGAATTGTACAAACGGTATTTTCAACGCAGTTATCCCGTGCGATCTACACGGCATCAACTTTCTGTCAACTCTTCACTCAAGCCAAGGATTCCGCCACTTCGTGGCCCTCACTCTGTCCCCACTTTCACAGGTCAGGCGATAAACCTTCCTCAACTTTCACTCTTGGTATTGTGCACTGGGACACTGTGAAGACGCTAGGGAAAAGGGTTTGACCAGAGAGAGAGAGAAGCGACCTAACTGAACCAATCCTTGTGAGATCCTTTATCTCGCTTAACTTTAAATGTGATTTACTACGTGTTCGTTAACTGTCTTTGTGGCAAAGGTAAGTCCATATGTAATTATTAGCTGAAACACATTCAAATGCTGCAGATCGCCACTACTTTCAATCTGGTTCCCCAATTGAGCTGTGCTATGGTACAAATTGCAGAAACTAAAATCTAGGTTTTTACGCAACCATTTGCTGCAAGGGAGATTGGAACGAAGAAGAAGTGGGTGGAATTCGAAAGTTAAGGTAATGGAAGGAAATCGATTTCTAAGTGCAGACTTCAAAGAGATTGATTACGGAGCCATTTCAACTGGAAAAGGAAATGCACATGAGGAGTCAGAAGAAGAAGCCACGAATCCAAGACGAGGCAGCTCAAAAGGTTTAGTCAACCTGACGGTCAACGTGAAGTCGGTGGAAACGGAAATTGAAAATAACCGTACACAATGCACCAAGCTGAAAATCGGAGAGGTGGGAAAGGGATGAAAAATCTTGGGCTTATACGAGACATGAATAGTTATTGAGAACTAGGGCTGAGGGACAGGCAGGCTGCATAAAGTCCGCCAATGAATACCAAGGCTCATCCTCCAAACCTCCACTTGGTGAAAGGTCTGGCCGGGGTAAAAGCAAGCGGCGGTAAGAGTAAGCCCGGCAGCCAAACTAAAGTGAGTCTGCATTGAAGAATTAAAAGGGGCAATTGTTGGCTGAAATGGGAAAAAATAGAAACGAAGCTGCACAAGATAAGCACACAATGCCTGGGATTCAGAGGTGAAAGTGCATCAGACAGGAAGGTAATTGGAGGGTGGAAGCTGGAAGGAGAAGTTTCTGTATGCTGGTGAAAAATTTTGATTGAATGCCCTTATTCACGTAGCTCTCGATCTTGAATCGAAACAGGAAGAATTGAATTCAATCAGTTGGAAACCGGCTTAATGAAAATGATGGGTGATTTTTTCCATCGAATTACACGGAACAACGTGTTGAGGTTTGTATACATGAATGACCTTCAAAGAAGGTACCCGAGACTTGGGACTCCACCACGCTATAAACAAAGCAAGTTCGCAATTAAACGGAAGAGCTAAGAACAAAAAGTTTGGAATGGAAACAAAGAAAAATTCAACAAAACCTAATGGCGATGCCAATGCACATGGGTCAGATCAAATGCTACCTACGGTAAAAAACCATTACAATCCTGTATTCCGGCATTCCGCGCTTTTATTGTAATGGGATACAATCGAAGAGACAAACAACCAGGAACTTAACGCGGCTGGATGAGCAGCTCACGGATATGCACTGTGTGTGGAGAAATTTTATCGTCTTGAAGGGGTTCAAAGGTTTGTTGCCACAGTAAAGCTGGGAGGAAGGAGAAAAGAACATTTTTCTTCTAGAATATGCAACAACAGTGCTGACTAAAGTCACATTCACAAGAGTTATGTCGCATGGGAGAAGGAATGCGTGAAAATTCGCTGGAAACCAAAAATCTTTATGCTGTACGGATGGGAATTGAAGAGAGGAATCGGTTCAGGAGCTTGTAATAGGGTTGAGAAGAAAAGACCTGAAAATAATTGTGTTCATGTCGGCATTCGAATAGTTCCCATGTCATCTCTGATGATGCTAAGAATGCTCATGTCACGCGAAAGCTATTTGGGAGGGAAAGTTCACAGGCAAAAGCAAGTCTTAATTCACGAAATTGAGGTTGAACGTAATGGGAAAACATGGTTATTGGGACCTACCGCTCGCCTAAGGAAGCCACACGGTGGGAGAAGAGAGGAAAAATATCGAGAAAACAGATCCGGCGTTTGCCACTAGAATGAGGAAAAATTGGCGCTCGAGGATAAATTTGTTTGTAGGTGGCCTATAAAAGTGACGCCGGAAGAAAGCAATTTGCAGCCAAGGAATCAATGGGAGACGTGACGCGCCGGACTGCAGTGCACCACCATCTACCTGACTGAATGTTGGTCCCTGATTCGGGACTACGAGTGAAAATTCAGTGAAATTTCCTCCACCTGTTTCCGTACTCTGCGTGAGATATTGGGACATGTGCACGATTGCTCCACTGTTTGACTTGAATCCATGTGTATAGGGAATGGAAATTCACAAATTCTTCAAGACACAAATTCTTTGAGCAAACCATCGTCCGGGACCGTCACCTTGGAGACGGAAGTACAAGCCGTGTGAACGGGGAATTCCGTAAAGTGTCATCCGTTTCCCTGGATGTAGGTGGAAATTGAAATTAGGTTCAGACTGTAACTTTGCGGAAAAACCAAAGTCGATTCAGCCAATAATAAGGATGAGAGGAGAAAATCAAGGGAGAAGTGCGACGACAGCAAGTAAAAGCTTTCATCGCCAAAGTGTTGGAGGAAGCGAGAAAATATGACTTTGTTTGCAATCCACTAATGCGAATCCGCAGTTGCATTGTCAGTGGTTTGTGTAAAATCCATAATTCATAGGGCAGAAGCTATTAAACGGATGAGATGGTATCAATTATTTCACGAACCACTATTACTACGAGGCGTGAGTCTGCAGCAAGTCTCATCCTTACATACCTTCATTGTACAAGGAGGCCGGTAGAGCTTCCCCAGTTCTAGAGCTTATCAGGCCCAGAATAAAATACTTCGGCACAGAATAAGTTCCCAAGCTATTTAGTCTCCTTGTAGACAACGTGAGCTGTCTACACTATGTTGCAGTTGACACCTCGACGAAGTAAACGACCTTTACGATTTCATTATGTTATAACGTATCGTGGAAGAAAAGTTGCGGAGCTGTCTCTCATCAACTCAGCTGGTTCATTGTACTCGCGAGTACCTTAAGTTGCTGGGTTGTATAGAATCTGTGATAAGTTTGATTTGTTATCGTGATATTGTTGTGATTGTGGTAATTCTCTCGCCTTGAAACACATAAATTTCTTTTGGTTTCCTCCTGTCCCTGGCCCAGGGAATTTATTTTCCCAGACCCGTCTTACTCTCCCGAAAATGCAATCCCCGCAAATGGATCTGCTTTCCTGAATAGCGGTAAATTGACTCGTTGGCAAGGTTACCCCGCGAAATCAACGTGCAAGTTGAGGAAAATTCAGACTTTGTACGATGAAATAGTCGGAGAGTATATATGTGCAGTGTAACTCTGGTCTGCTGCACTTAATTCTTAACTGCGTTCGTCTCCATGTACAGTTAGCTCGATGTTTACGGCAATTTTGCAAACTACAAATAACATTTGAACTGTGAACATGTATCGATCGTTTGCAGGGAGTGGGATTTAGGCAGATACGCAAAACTCTTGATCACATTACGCCTAACGAGCTACCTAACTAATTGAGAGTAAGTTTGAAAAAAATGTAACTGGATTAGTGTACATGGATAGGAGGTCTTAAAGACTTTTCCCGACTGAAACGTACAGCTTGTCCCACGCAGTAGATCCATGCAAATGGTTTGTTTGTACTTTCTACTCACTTTCTACTGAGAGTGAGTTCGTCCTTATACACAGTATAATTTCTAACTGCTGCGTTGTTCATGTCACGACTTGTGAGTTGTTTACTACTCAGTGTATACACCGCCTCGGCTCAAGTCTGTAACCACTCCGAGTCGCTTCTAAACTCGTTTTATTCTTGTAACTTGAACGAGAGAGTGAAACGATTTTACCATTTTATCCAGTCGCCAAAGTGAAATTCAATAGCAAGTGAGTTTGGAACTTCTGGGTTTTGTGGATACATTCGTAGTTTGTACATAAGGATGTTATATCGTGGAAATGGAACAGCATGGCAGTCTGTTTATTTCTTCCGACCTCGGGTTGAGAATATGCAGAGATGCATACTATCAAAGTTGCATCTGTGGCCAAAACTCAGACACATTCCATCACAACAGCTGAGTTAGCAGAAATGCTCGCGGATGACGGTATTTTGCGCAAGGACAAATATCATGAGGAGAAGTGCCTGAGTGGCTGAACCAAAAAGGAAATAAATCGCTCGTCTCACTCAAGTAGGGAGAAAGTCCTGCAAGTCGCCTGCTATGGAGCAGAAATTATCTGCTGTTCAAGGGAATAGCTTTGCCAGAAGAACTGGTGCTGCATGGCAGACTTTTTCCTTGCTGGAAAAAGTTTCTCCGCACAGACATGATAAGAAAAAGTAATCGGAAAAGGAGATGATAAGATTTACATAGTTAATAGTTGTTATTGTGTGCAGTACAGGACCTCGATTCAGAGAAAGCCAATGCGTGGTTATGGTAATAGTTGCTGACATTGATGTAATTCTGTTTGCTTGCCTCCTGGAGTGGTGTTAGAATTACGGTGTTGCACTATTATGCCATGTAGGTGATTTGGTTTCGGTAAGAAAAGACTCTCTCCTCTGCATGTAACATCTCACAAGGAGGGAAGCACGAAATAAGGTTTAAACAGATTACCACCCTGCTCTCCAATAATGTAGTCTCTTGTAATGTTTGCTCATGTTTCTCCTCCTGGATTCTTTTACTTGTCTCTTCGAATTGTCTCCCCCTTTGATTGATAGAATTACACGTTCTCCGAGTGGCATCGCTTAAAGTTGTCCGGGAAAGTCGATATTTGTCTAGATTGATCCAAGCGGTACAATCCAATTGTGCATCGAATTCCACTCTTTTCATTGTGGTCCTGCCCCGCTATCAATTTCGGTTTGGATTCGTACCCTTCTTTTACAGCTATTTTTGCCGAGCATTTCAATGTAGGTGCTCATGTATCAGCATTTTTGACTCATATTGCCGCCATGGCTCTAAAAACTAGCCGTGGGTAAGGAGATGGTCATTTCCATGGATTTTTCAATCGGATCGATCCCAGCTTACCTTGAACATACTTTGACTTACATGGTAAGCATAGAAAGAGCACGCAATACAAGATTGGGATTAAATCATTTTCAGTGACAACAGGTAAATCAAGTCCCGACCCAAGAAGACATTTTTACGCCCGTGTACCATGTGACATGTCGATACATACGGTTCCATGTCACCTTGAATTAGCTGCAGCACAGAGGCTGATGTGCATCCTTTGGGAATTCCCTGAGGATTTTGTGGTGTACCTCGTGCAGAAAACGAGAATCAAATGCCACTTCTTGGAAAAAATTAGCCAACTTGGAGGAGGCATGCTTGAGTTTGAAATGCATGAACTAGGAAGGACAACGTGATAGTTGTAAGATTAAGGATTGGTGATTGTAAGGTCGTGAAAAAGAAGAAACTGGGAGACTGTAGAATTGTTATTAGTAAGAGGTAAACCAAGTATTTCGACTTTTAGACGGCTGTCATAAAGGTTAGATGGTGCAAAGACTGCTCTACATTACAAAAGCTGTAGGCTTAGCTGGTTCACAGAAAGGAAAATGTATGCATGCGTATACAAGTTTGCCACACACCCCACGGACTTTGGACTGGGAAGGGTCTGGGCTGGAAGACAAATGCCTGTTACCTGACCAGAATAAAGAGTAAAGAAACATATCCGTTCCTCCTCTTCATCTCTTGTCACATTGCTTAATGGATTTATTATGAAAAAGGCGTCCAGCTTCCCCCACCAAAATGCAGCGTGTGAGCATATGTGCGGAAAATTACGGACATGCATCACTTGTCTAACGTTCGCGGGCAGAGAACGGAAGTCAGAATGGTATTCTCTCCAGTGTGAAGAACATTTCTCATCTATTGTCTCTCTCTTCCCTTGTTGCTCCATATCTATCTTGGGTCTCCTCGATAGAGGCTGGGAGAGATATCGTCCTCGTAAAACAACCAAATGAAGCGAAAGACTGCCTTGCACGAGAGAGCCGAAAAACCCGCTGCCACAATCATACCGAATTCCTTACCAAAAATGAAGCAATCGGAGAAAGCAAAAGCCTGTGGTGAAACTATGCCGAGAAAATGCTTCGAATTTTTTTCAACACTTCATCATCCACGTCACTTCACCCTCACCATTCCAATGCAAAATCTTCACCAGTGCCACCAAGCTTGAATCCCTCAGCTTATGCTTTCGGCTTCCTTGTCGCACGTTCTCAGAGGAAAATATGCTAAAATCATAGCTGCATAATTAAGTACTTACCGCTTACCATTTCCGTTATTTTGCCCTTCCTAAGCGTTTCCACCCGGTAAAAAATAACTGCGTCTGTCCCCTATTAGCGCATCGGTTATTACTATTACACTTCTTTTCCAAAGCGCTTTTAAACAGCTGTGCTTTAACGTGAAAGAACTTCTCTGTAATTGCAGATCCTCTCTCAGACCTCTCATCATTTCTCTCATGAGTATAGCTTACCTGCTCAAGCTAAGTTTTCGCCTTTCACACTAATGCGTGGGCTGCAAGAGAGGTTGGAAATGGCATAGTGACGATGCAAACTGCTTTTTTTTGCCGCATGACTCACAGTCCCCATGTAAAAGACGGCCAATCCTACGAGTCACGTGTCTCATGGCAAGAGATGAGAATCTGTAACGAGGCGAGAGAAATATTCTCAAGTACATCGCCCATCGGATTAACTTGATTTATCGCCCGAGTATATTTTAACATTTGTCAAAATTATTTTGAATTTCATCCTAGCGTGCCATCCTCCTTTTATTTATTATTTACATGCTCGTTCTTTTCTCTGTGTGGATATAATGTTTCCTTGCAATGTCAGTACTCGGCTTTTTGTATCCACTACGCGCCAATTTCTTTTCAGACCTTTGGGATTCCCCTCGAACGTTATATTGAATTGAATGAATAGAATGGAAGTACGAGAAAGAAAACTCATAACATGCTCTCAGTCATAATACAAAGTACGGATGAATCCATTCACCACATCGGATCGACCGGCACATCATCCTCCGATCAGTACATTGTAAGCCATAAAATATAAAAGTGTGTGTGTGACTTTGAATAATTCTTCCATCCAATCATCATGAGTGCTTAAGATAGCAGCTAAATATGAAATGATCCTTGTTCCTGCCCTAACGCCCTGAATGCTCATCAACCGTCCCATAATGATCTGAGGGCATTTAGTAATTTATCGAATCACCCTCACTCACGATATAGGAAGGATTCTCGTCGGGAATTGCTTAAAAATGAGCACCCATCTTTGCAATATTTCCCTGTCACCTCATCCACAAGGTCTTCACATATTCATGTTACCCGAGCGCCTTTCTCGCAACGTAGTGGTAACTAGAGCTTCCGTGTTCACGGGTCATGGGGTAGTTGAGGCGGGGCTGAAAACCTTGATGCATTGGGAGTCTGGTAGCTGAAGTCGAAACATTTGTATGCATCAAAATGAAACTTGGCAAGGATAATCAGGAAGTAGACATAGTTTGGTCAACTTTGTCAAACTTCGACCTGTACACTTGCCAAGTTGCCCCTCATTGCGCAAGTAGTGGGTGAGCTCTTGACTTGGAATAACTAATTTGATGACACTGATTATGTGCTCTCCCTGTCGTCCGTAATTAAGTTTAGATCCCGAGCGAGCATGGGTGAAAGTCAGGGACGGGGGCACCACTATAAGGCGTCAGTAAACTTTCTCAAGGAGGGGGCATGGGTCACAGTTACGGAAGACGAGCAGACTTAAGACGCAATCAGACTAATGCCACGCAACTTAATAAAGCATCAAAGCCCATTTGCTAATAAGGAGTACAGGAGGGAGGACTTGGCAGTAATATCATTCGCATCAAAGTGTGAATAATGTGCACGCCGCAAAAGTACACTTATTGTGGCCTCTCGTTTCATCTAATGGATCAAAAGAGTCTATCACGATCTTGTTCTAAGCGATCCGTTTTCATTAGAAATGGGATACGTGTACGCGAGAGTGCCTTTCACACTGTCGTGAAAACGGACGTGCATAAATGCTTTGATATGAGGGTGCGCGTATGTAACGCGGTTGAGCTGGCTCTTTGAAAACTCTTCACATCATTTCACAGTGAAGAGGGCAAATAGAGAGGGGATTTTCTTTTTTCTCAAACGTCATTGCAGGAAGTACGGAAGCTTGTGGAGGCACTGGAGGCAGGCTTCCTACAACAATCGTACTTGAGATGGGTAGATTGGCAATATAGAAGTTGTAGGTGCAAGATTTACTTTGCCATGAAGCAAAACAGTGAGGGATGGAGAGAACGCTTGTAAGTTGGGGAGAAAGCGCTCAAACCGTGTCTCCGTCTGTCAGTTTCAGTGCCGCTGGAGACGAGGAGCGAAGTGCAAAGGAAATACGTTTGCACATCGCTTCCAATGAGGACCTTGTGGAAGAGGTGCCTCCACACTCTCTTTCGACCTTTTATAGCTGCTGGGATGAGAGCCGTGAGCGTATGCGAAGGTCCATCTGCTTGCCGGGTTCACACGGGGAAAGTGTACAGATAGACTGAGATACGTGAAGAGCGAGACTTGCACATGGGTTGCCTGTGCTGTGGCTGGCTCGAGAAGCAGTGGGATCGGAAGGCAGCAAGCAATAAGTTAGCGGAGCTTTGCTGGAACAGAGTTTATGCTGGAGAGAGAGAGAGAGAGAGAGAGAGAGAGAGAGAGAGAGAGAGAGAGAGAGAAAGGAAGATCTCTGGACTGATGCGGGAAGAAGAGTGTGCGGTAAAGGTTAGGAGGGAAAATGCTGGATGAGAGAGAAAGGAAGATCTCTGGGCTGATGCGGGAAGAAGAGTGTGCGGTAAAGGTTAGGAGGGAAAATGCTGGAAGAAAGTTGGACCGGTATGGGACGGCACGGATGTGGGTAAGCTACTATTGAGACTGCCAAGCCGGGGGTTTCCCCCATAGTAATTTTTCTGTGTAGGAGTGAAAGATGCAAATGGTACTTAAAATTCCTTGCACACCTATGCTATCTCTTCGCAGCCCCTCGTTTCTCATCACTTCTTATCCTTGGCCCTGCATGACTTGACTTTGGTACAAGTCTTTCTTACGGCTGACTTTAGATGGATATTCGGAAGAAATCTCCCTCACAGAATCTCCCCTTCCTCCTCCAGGAATAAATACCTCAGGATGGAGGATGGAATAACGTGAACAGACAGACCGATTTCCCTCTACCGCCCGCAACACTTTATTTCCCAATGCCGAGCGGAGGTTCGGATGTGCGAATTAATGAAGTTCTTGCCCCAGGACAAGGAAAATTCAACCAGAGCACTAAAATTTTCAACCAGGTGCCATTTCTACCGCGGATTGTGTGAGCACTTTGTGCTTCTCCGATCCCTTACAAAAAGGATTCCTGCTTCACAGCGCGTATGAGTTTTCATTCTCATCATATAAGAAGAATCTCCTGAGCGCTCTCCCTATCGTTTGATTCGTCAAGCGTGCAGTCGCAGTACCGTATGCAAGATCTTTCAACGCCGTCTATTCCGCTCCTGGCCTTGGTAATACCCCCAGCAGCATGTGATGGAAAGGAAAACCGTAGCGAGTCAACTCGCACAAGACAGTTGAGGTCATGCCGTGGGACGTGCGGCCGGGACGCTGAAAAAGAAAGCATCGCACGCTTCCGACACATAGAAAGCAACGACATGGAGAGGGGAGAAAATTTATTGCATATTTATTATCCCTCTACTCCCAGCTCCTACTTTAATGAATCCTCTCCAGTTTAGTTCTCTTCTACTAGACTTGCTTCCAAAAAATTCCCTTGAGTAAATTGGCAAAACGGTATACCGAATTCCGCACCGCATTCTTTCAGGCCCACCCTGCAAGAATGCGACTTTGTGAATGGGCCTGTGCCATGGGAGTGTATCCAGGAGTAGCCATGCAATGCAATGCAAACCGTGCATCGCTCACAGCTCCGATACTTTGTAGAATCTCTGCTATTGCACAAGTGGTGAAATACTGGCAACCTTTTGAGATTTCCAGGTCACGGCTGCCTGGAGAAAGGTTACCACGGAACTGGTAACTTAAGATTATGCCAAACCAGTCTTTGAGTGGATTCAGCGGTACCACCAAGTGGAATATTATTAAAGGCTTAATGCAAGACAGAAAAATCTATTTCTAACATCCTAGAAGCTATAAGAGGTTTACTGGAATATTTTGCTGATTCATGGGTCCGTTCCTCGGATATGCTGCCATTGGATAACAAATGAAATGAAAAAATGCACGGGTAATGTAATTCGTTCTGTTATATGAGGTGCTTTCACAAAATGAGGTAATAAAACAACAAGTTGTGAAGGAATAAAATGGAAGGGCTGAGTATAAATAACAATGACACGAGTTTATGATTTCATGCAGTGAATAAATTAAATCCGATTACTTGCGGCTAAAAGTTTAGCAAGAAATTGAACATTTATCATACAGTTATCCTCCAGATATTCTCCTGCAATGATGCTGTTTCTGAAGGATGCAGCTCCAGGGGGCAAATATAGAGTTGTGAACCTTGTCACCACCAATTTTTCAAGGCCACATCTATGGGGAGGATCTCGAAACCATTCATTTGACGGGAGAAGACTAATGAATATTTTATGCTACAAATGCATCTGCTAAAAACAAAGAGACGACGAGATAGTTTCACAGTCTTTCTTGCGTATCTTCTTTCAATGGATCCTTCTTTTCCCTCTAATGGTTTCATAAGGCCGTTTCAACTATTAAACTGTTACAGAAGGGAAACGAGCTTTTTTGTTCTATTTTCGTTAA
>VRMD01002164.1:0-14090 GCA_009872375.1 Sminthurides bifidus | reverse complement strand
CAGTAGATAAGACACCAAGTTACCCCCTCAAGTTTTCAGATTTGAGTGAAGCCGTGTAGACTGTGGAGCTGCGAGGTGGGAGATGACGCGAGAATGATTTAGGAATCAGGAAAACGGAGACGAAACATAGTAGATGCGGAAGATTCTCTCACGACGCTGTTCCTGCAGCTGATTCGATTCCAAAGAGATCTTGTTTCACTCAACTCAAACTCACGGGTGAGAAAGTAATGGAGGAAATTCACAAAATAAATCACCTCAGACGGAATTGTATGAATCCATGCGAATAAACGGGATTAATTTCTCGTCTGCAGAATTACGTGAGTCGAATACCAGTGTTTGGCAAGCATGCATCTGTTGACAGAAATATCTTCACTCAGGACCCACCACTAGAGCTGGCGTTAAGACACAGTCTGCTAGCCTCATAAAAGTCCAGAACCGACTGCAACGCTTGAGTTATCACTGTGGCGGGTTATCAGCCGCTAGATTGCATCGAGGAAAAACTTTTACGTTTACATTTGCACTTAAACAGCTGCTACAACAAGATCTGACTTGAGAGAGCTGCAGAATCCTTATAGCGCACACTATCGCTTTCACTCCTCGAGTTTGCAGGAAACCAATGGGAAGAGTATCAGGATACAAAGAGATTCGGCAAGTTCCAATTTCAGGAATTGAAATGGGAGAAATTAGATTGAGAAGGTAACGCGAAAAGTTCAGTAATGGCAATAATCTGGGTGAAGGAGAACTAAAATGTAAACGGTAGTATTTCAAAAAACAAATTAAAGGATGGGTTGGAAAGGGATGAAAAAGAATGAGAGAGGAGAAAACGGTAGACAGGTGAATGTTTTACACTGAAGTGAGCTGATAAGTACGGACGGAGGAACAGATGATAATGGAATGAGGTGCCCGGTGAAAGCGGAGAAAGTCCCAGGGTTCTGGAGCGGCGGCCGGGGAAGTGGGAGGGAAAGGATTCGGAGATACTCTCTGCTATTACAAACCAGCAGCCAAACCAATACGGGCCCGAGGATTCAATGAAAACTCCTTGTAAGCGGGCTTGTCTCGAGATGGAAAACCAGGAGCTGACGCCAGCTCAGCAGGATTTATCACGCCTTTGCTTTCTTTTTCAAGAATAAAGCTTGGATGAAAACTCAAGAGGCTGCATAACCACCTCTTGAGGAATCCTCTATTGAGCACTGTCAAAAGGGGGGGAAGACGGTCACTTTCACGCTAAAAAAGCAAATTCAACCACCTTCGCTCTCCAAGACTTGCTGCTGAGCCAAGATGGAAAAAAAGTACCTTGAATCACGTGAGGTCATTAAGTACAAAGGTTATAAATAATTTTTCCCCCTGAAGAACACACACGGAACCGGAAATTCCCTTCGTGATCGTTGTTCAAAGACCACAATGCACGGCAGCCACTCAGGGATGCTAGGATCGCAATTTCATCTCCATATAAAAGATTATGGTAACAGGAGCATCAGGGGCCATTTTCATTTTATCAGCTCTTTCCCAAGGATTGGTAATAACAGCACATAGGCACATCGATGGGGCACTCTTTCAAAGACTTCACAACTGCAATATCCGACGAGTACCTGGACTCTCATATGTCTTGATACGAGCGAACTTGAACCTAGCTGTTTCAGCCATTTCCACGAAACTGTGAATCCCTATCCCTTTGGTAGCCATGCAGGAAAGTTGCATTACTTCTGAGACTTTGTAATCTTCTCTCAAATTTTTTACGATGCACAGGCAATTTTTCTCCCCTAAATGTAATAAGTGCTCACAGCAAATCGGCAATTATTGGGACTTTATTCTCGAGAAAGCAGACAACACTTCTCCCTAGAGGATATGCTACAAGACAGTAGTCTGTGTAACTTAAGGATTTTCCCCTTCCTGCCAGCTATCGAGTTACTTTCTCCTGTAACACGAACTCCAAAAGTGCGTTGGTTCATGACCGGCCTGGAACGATGCGGATTATTAGTGTTAGATAATCATAAGAAAAAAACTGAAGATACTGAACTAGTCTTGCACATATTTACGTTTGTTTATTAGATACTTGATTGCTTGCTTGTTAAAACCCGTAGCATTAAAGGGGATGATGTGATAATGAGTACAAGCACTTTCACATTGATTACAAGTACTGAATATCTGTTTAAGATTGAGATAGAAAAGGAAATGACGATCATTTGATTACTTGTAGTCTACTACTATGTTTGTAAGAGCAATCAATTAATTTATTGGTTTCGTCTAGGAATTCAGCTTTGTACGTTGAGAAAAAGCTTATTACCTTATGATATTATTACAAGTAATAAACATTGGAGAGGGGAGGTAGGATTGGTTCTTACTGGGTGGAAGGTTTGTACAGTTCCAGTTAGCGATTAATAGCAAAGTAGATTAACCACACTCTACCATCTGGCTTATGCTAGTTTTAAATAACAGTATCGTAATTAATAACTAAATCAGTTCTGGAACAAATGAACATATTGTTGAGTAATTGTATAGCTTACTGGGACTTAAAATAGAGTGGATGCTCGCTTTTCAAGTTTTCAGTACATATACACCTACATAATTGCATTTTCACAAATGTATTATATACGCAAGTCTGACAGCGCTTTTACATGAAGCGAGTAACAAAAAACGGACACAGTACATGATCAGTCGTGTAACAATAATAATATAATGATAGCATGTAATCTTAACATGTCGATAGTAGGGCTAACGGCGTATCAGTCTGGTACATGGAGTAATTCATGCTCATAAAATGAATGTTTCGACGAGAACTTGAACTACGAGCTAAAACAAGTACAGGATGACGATAAATCCAATGGCCGCAGTGTTCAGGCTACATATTAAGCTGAGAGGAGAAAGTTCATGAGTTGCAAAATATTTGCATAGTACAGTTGTACTATACGCACTACGATTAAGAGAATGAAAAACTTTTGAACACTTTACACGATAATTGACGTTTCCTTGGCGTAATGATGGTAATGATGGTGGACATGCTCATGAATATGGTGGTGCTCATGCTTGTTGACAAGCGGTGGAGAAACATGAAGCGGTGACTTTTTCGGGAACTTTTTCTCAATGCCAATGTCTCGCTCGAGCCAACTGATAACTTGGGCCATGGCCCGAGCATGTTCTTGCTCTCTATTCCTATGCTTCAGTTGATGAGGTGAGGCAGTGTTGTTGTCAATGTTTGACGTTTTGGAGAACAAACAGCCGTTGAGCAGCTCTAGATTCTCTTCTATGCTATTCTCGTTGATTTGAGGAGACGCGTTCTGATTGTTGTTGTTGTTGCACCCGGAATCGGGACACCGGTCTTGCTGCGACGTCTGGTCTTGATCCAGCAGTAGGTGATATTTAAAGAAACTTTGACCTAGATCATGAGATCGAGATCGGTGATGCTTTTTACACTGGTGATGAGCTGGAGCATGTCCGGCATTGTTGCGCACTCCGTGATGATTGCACAAGTTGTAGAACTTGTTCTGATTGTTCCTCGCGTGGCACATGAAACTATGGTGATGGTCCAAGTGGAATTTGAGCTTTCCGCAGCCACTCAAGTTGTTCGGAGTGAAGCTATCCTTCCCACCTGGCGGCACGCACGGTCCTTCCCCACAACCGGTAGCGACTACGTGATGAGATTGTCTGCAGCAAGGGCTCACATTGTTCTTCTCCATGTTAGCCTGAACGAGCTCAATAAGATTCGGGCGCTGGAGATTAGCTGAACACGACCTTTCTCTCCACTTCTTCCTGTGTCGCATCGGGGACGCGCTACAATCTCGCACAACTTCCGGCGACAAGTTACGACATCCCCGGCACCCCGTCACGTGGTTTGGTATCCTCACAGAACTGAATTTGAGCCGGTCACCGTGACGAAATCTCCTTTCAGATTTCAAGTTCTCTTGGATTGTCACGTTCAAGTTACTTCGCAGCTTCTGTCCCCGAACATCGTCCTTTGCTCGAGACTCATTCACAGAGCATTTGTTATTCGCAGTGTTGTTCGTATTATTAACGTTATTATTGTTGGTATTGTTGATCTTAGGTGTTTCTGAGCAGTCCCTGCCGCTCTTCCTGCAATCGTGGTCACAAGCCTCTTTCTCCGGTGTTACGGTTAAACGAACTTTTATCGTCTTCTTTCCTCCTTGAGGAACTCTAATGGATTCGTTTACAGCGCCGTAAATGCTTCGTACGAGACCAGCAATATCCTGCTCGATAAAACAAAGCACCAGTTAGCATCTTAAGTGTCATTTATTGCAGTTTATAGAGCAACAACAGACTTTTAACTTCAACTTACATCTTTGGTAACTTTGCCATGCCCATCCAGATCGTAGAATGTAAACGAAAATTCCTTCCGTGATTCACCGGGTTCGTTCCCTTCCACCTGAACATCACACTCAAAGTCCTGTGATGCAAAATAACAAATTTTAGTCCAAGGTATGCTTTGTCCTTAATGTAACAACTTTTTATTTAACGAGGTAGTACTTAACGTTCAGTTAATTATTTACCTCAAATTTCACTTGATTCATGGAACAGTTGGAATAATCGTCTTTGGAATGCTCTGACGACGCCGAAGATGTTGCGAGACCGGCGTTGATATGAGCTCCATGGTAATGACCGGTTGACGAAGTGTCATCCCGCATCAAATCTTCCGTATCTGACCCTTTGCCGTCACTGGTGTCAGATCCAAGGACTGTAATCAAACCAAGAAAATCATTACTATTGATTCTCTCATTTGTCCAGTGTATACTTAGTTTTGCTACATGTTTTACACGGTTTCAGGCTAAAGACTGCTTAACGGAACAAGAACAGCGTCTTTATGCTAGGAACTATGGATAGCTCCTTGAGGCAAGTCACGCCATCTATTATATTTTACATATAGGCGGGTGAATATTTCAACTTTTCGCAAATGAAAATCCATCTCCCATCTCCAAATCTTTGATTCAGCAACATCTTCAAACAGTAAGTCTATGCCGTAAAGCCCCGACTCATTTGTTCTCATGCCTATGTAATATTGAACGATGTTTGGACATCGAGGATTACTGCTATCAAGAGGTGGACTGAATCTTTGCGCTGCTGTCCGCAGTGAAATGGTGGAAAACTGCACGGTGCAAAAGATGCTATTTCCTAATTGCAACCCCCAATTCACGGTTCCTTTATCGCTATCACAGGACAATAAAGAAATAATAAACGGAACGTGAATTTATAGCCTCATCTCGGTGAGCCGAAGCTCATAAAATATGTAGAACATGCTATGATTCGCCTCATTGCTGTGTTGTCAGAATGTAAAAGTTCAGCCGTGTTGTGTGCATAGTTGATTTTCAGCCACAGCTGACATACACCTGTCCAGTCTGACATGCTGTTCGTCAGAAAAATTGCGAGTGCTCTTCTTCTGCCTATTTTGCTGTCTTGGCAATATAAACGAAGGCATTTATACGCTTCAACTCGTAAGCTCTTGCTACACAGTCCTCATCATTCAAGCTACAGAATGTGTCATCTTTAAGACCTTCTGGAGTATGTACATGAAGTGGTAAGCTACGCGGAAACGATGCAGGCACGGCCCGTAGTCAAGAACTTGCTCGAGAAGAAGTCTGGCATTGTGGCGCTTTTCCCAGGAACAAGTAATTCATGACGTTCATTGATATGTGACCAAAGGACGGATCCCTGTAGGGATTTGGTCACAGAACAAGGCGAGGAGGAATAGGTGTGTCATTATAATAATATTAGTCTCGGAAGACCTACATTTTTCTCGTCTTTCCAGGGTCGGAATTTGGGTATAAGAAAACACTCTCTTTTCAGGATTTATAACTGAAGAAAACGACAAAACATTTCCTAGGATTAAAAAGGGTCCGTCATTGTACTGGGTGGTGCATTGATCCGGCCAGTGCAATGTGGTAAGAAAGGAAAACGTGGAGAAAATACCAAGAAGTAACTCTAGCGGCTAACACGTTTCCTCACTAATAAGCCATACAATTGTTCAGCAGACCGGTCACTTGAAGAATCTCCAGATGATGACTGAGCTTGTATAATGTGCGTGTAGTATAAATAATCCTCGGCAATCCTAAAGCGATTATGATCACTTCCTCTACACACCGGTTTACTCGCAATCTTATTATCCTAAGCAGCACGCAAAACTTCTGAACTAACCAAAGCCTGGCGACATTCTTAGGATTTCTTAACAGCTACAAGCCTTGAGCAAGGCCAATCTCTACGGTCGTTAGCATGTAGCCAGCTGGCAACACCGCTTGCTTGCTTCTTCAAGCGCCATGTGCTGACTTAGTAAAGGATGAGCTAAACACCTTGGACAATTAATTAGCATAGGTTTCATTTTCATTCCCAGAAGGTGATTGTATGATCCCACGTATCACATCCATTTTAACATACAACTGCGCTAATGAATGGGAGAGAAGTTGCCAGTAATACTAGTGTGGCCGACTGTGCAAAATTTGTCTGCACGGGAAAAAACACGGGCGTGTCTCCAGGGCTAAGTCAGCATTAGCCATTACTCATTCATCAGAGCGAAAGCTATCGCACCCTGTCCTCTCATCAGTTCATAAGCAAGTTAATCTTCCCTTTTGCATTTAAACAACGGGTCTATTCTCCCTTCTAGCCACATGCAATCCAACCACTCCTTCGTTTATCTTCCATTAGTTCGTCTCTTGACTGTAAGCTCAAATTCCTTCCGTTCGTGCAAAATCCTGGCGATACCGCGAAACCTCCAAGTGGTAATTTCTCTCTCACCGCTCCTTACACTTTTAGTCAGTGGTACTGGACGCATGCCATTCGTCTAAGCTTGGTTTGAAGATGGAACTGCTGGATCTATGAGGAGAAGGAATGCATTGGGGACCTCAAGAAGACTTTAGTACGCCGTAATGACGATACATCAATAACCGCCAAGTCTGTATAATTCTTATTTCCATATCCAAATCTGTCAATCGGCATTTTTACCATGGTACGCAAAAGTGAGCTGAAGAAGAACTGCAAATGATTCTTAAACAGTGAAAACCAACATGCTTTGAAGTGTTTCCGAAAGCCTCACGAACGTTGTTGTCAGTGGTACTGGACGCATGCCATTCGTCTAAGCTTGGTTTGAAGATGGAACTGCTGGATCTATGAGGAGAAGGAATGCCTTGGGGACCTCAAGAAGACTGAGTACGCCGTAATGACGATACATCAATAACCGCCAAGTCTGTAATTCTCATTTCCATGTCCAAATCTGTCAATCGGCATCTTTACCATGGTACGCAAAAGTGAGCTGAAGAAGAACTGCAAATGATTCTTAAACAGTGAAAACCAACATGCTTTGAAGTGTTTCCGAAAGCCTCACGAACGTTGTCTAAGCCTTAGCAGTTGAAAAGAACGGTTCAGCAGCGGATGATTAGGAAAGGAATTGAAGACAGAACTGAATACAATTTGAATTCTGAATCAAGTTAAAGTTCAATATGAGGTTAAAATCAATTATGTGGCGTAGACTTTAGAAGCAGTTATCACATGCATGTCTCCTGCTGCACTTAAACGATGCCGTCCTGATACCAAAGTGAATGAATCAAAGTCGCAAACTTCAAAGAGTTTCTTTCAACTAACCGATTTATAAAAAAGTATCACAACACTCATTCATATGCGAATATTTATAACATGATGCCATCCAGTTTCCGCTCATACCCCTCTCTCGACTAAACAAGTCGAGCTTGCTCTCGTGGTTGCTACGCTAAAAGTTTGCATTGCCGTCACTTTATGGTACTTTTTTCGTCTAATGGCCTAAACAAAGGGCATGCCAAGCGATTAATATCTCTAGCAGTTCACGTGGAAAAAATCAGGTTGACACACTCCGGAGGCTGCAGATTATGTTCGATAGTAACACGGCGAGAGATACGTGAGTTGAGGAGCAAACTAACATTCCACTGCTCTTCCTGGTATTCACGCCGACCAAACACAGGAACAAGAAGGTAAGCAAATGAGGATTTAATCATTAATTCTGTCAATTTATAGGCACGCTGGCTCAGGCGGTGCACCTTGAGGATTCAGGCATCGTATCATTGCATTTTCAAAGCTGATGAGTGCAACTCATGCATTCAGATGGCAAAAGGATGAGAGATAGCTCAACTCAGCTCGGGCTGTCTCTGACAGTGGAGTGTTTTTGGGATTCGGCTTTGTGTTTCTCCTTTTGCTGGTTAAGATTTTCAGATTTAAGAGGTAGTAGATACACCCATAGTTAATGTTATAGAAGTTAGAGAGAATCATCATCCACAGAGAAGGATGGAGCAAGCGGGGGTACACAGAGGAGAGAGAGAGAGAGAGACAGGGAGAGAGAAAAGAATCTAAATGATGGCGGCAACAACAGAGAAGCCTCAAGGACCCCTTTGATCTTTCGCCGACATGGAGCAGGTTCGGGAGGCTATTAAATGTTTAGAGGAATCTTTTCGACTTCCCCATGCATTATGATTCAGACTGGAGATTTTCCTTGGGTTAAAGTAGTTTTTCCAAAACCTTTTCTTCTGCATGGCGGCTGACTCTTAAAGCAAGACCGAAGATGACGGGGTAGAATTAAAGGTGGCTAGATTTCTTGCGTGCTTCTTTCAGGCTGCCGAAAATATGCTACGGTAAATAATATTCAAAGGAAACTCACTCACAACACAACTACCCAAAGACCACATATGTACGCTCCTTGACTAGCCATGTCCATTCTTGCTCTCTCTCTCTCCTATTCTCCATTATCTGTCACTACACCTTCGCCATTACCTGCTCCGTGTACCTGGCTCACCTACCAGGAAAACCAGCAAAGTAACACTTAATGCTTTACCCTATCATCACATTGCGCGGAACTTGCCTCAGTCAGTAAATGCGCTAGCAAACCACTGCCGCTGATTCTTGGGCTATTACTCGAGCAGGGCTCAAGCAACAGTCTGTGTGGTGTGGGTCTCCAGCCCCACTGCACAGCTCCCGTATACAAACTTCCGAGCGCGGGCAGTCAAAGTTCACCCGGCTAGCAATAACCCGGGAGTAAATGAGTTCTTCGCGTGATGCTCTCACACGCCAAATGTCCGACATACGGTCTCAACCACAAACTTACACAGTTTCGTCTTCCAGTCCGAATCATATCAAGTCTCTCACATTCATAGGATGTGGGATTTGCCTTGAGCCCAAGTTATGCCACAAACACACGACTGTATTACAGAGGACAAGGCAACTCGCAGACCACAGTCCGGGAATTTGAGCTCACTGATACCAGCACTATAAATTGAGCTATTATGAACTAGTCCGTCGTGTTCAGCCATATTATTCGCCCATAACTCGCCGTTGTAATCCGGTTGAACAGCCACGACGAGTCAATAACTTTCCCGCTCATTAAATCCTGTGCAAACTGTGCCACCAAAACAAAATTCCCGAGCTGTACATCCTATCTTTCGCCTTTATTAGGATTCATTCATGCTTATTGCAGGCACCCGATGCATCCCGCAAATCAGTTCTACTCGTTCCTGCTTATTACTCTGCTTCTCCTTATCATAATCTGGTGAACATCTACTGAATGGTATACAACCAAAAGCGTCCTTGCGTCACCTAAAAACCTCTTCATCTTTCAAATTAAGTAATAAATCAAAGCAAAAGCTTCGTCTACCTGCTCCTGCTCCTATCACGTATGTCATCTACGGAACTTAAAAAGACTCATCAACCAAACCACCACAATAATGACCAAAATGTTAAAAATTCCTCTTGCTCTCAAACTTTTTTGCGTCTTATAATCATTTTTCGCATTAAAAGATCAAACGTCTGTATCCCCTCCCTTTCCTTTCAACCTTCTAGTGACAGTCTGATGGCAAGAGCCGTATAAAAACTTGAATCCCACCATCCTGAGTTTACCTAATTTCCATCATGTCTCGTCACTACGGAAACTTAATCTGGATGTTCATGCGAGCGTAAACGTATTTTTTACTACTGGATGAGTTTTGATTCCGTTCACAGTTATTCCTAACCCAACATCAAAAACTGTTGCCGAGATATTCAAATGTTTCATTTGCCCACCAGAGAAGTCTGCAAACTTCCCTAACTTTTTCACTACTTGTTTCAAATTTGAGGAAACGAATAGGGAACCCAGACCCAGACTAGGAGTTAAATTAAGGAAAACATCCAAAGTTATTAACGTAGTCAAGCCCAGACTCGACGAATCCAAGTCGCAAACGCTTACCAGTTATATTTTTGTATCCGCACGTCGTGGAAGATTGAAACTTGGCTTTCCACCACTTGATAAACTGAGTGCTCATTTTGATTTGACAACAAACCGGAAAGCAGCATTAGGTAAAGCTGACACTACAATGCATTTTGCATTTCTTTCCACTTCCACCCGTCCTGTGTAATTCCACTATTTTGTGGATTCAACAGGCACATTCAAACACTTTGAGCACAGGGGATGATAGTGAAGCTTATTAACAGTCATCCCGTAAGAGCAAATTGAACCCGCTGATTTTTAACCACTCACGATAACTTCCTTTTGATAGTTGTATCAGCTACTTTTCTGCAATGTACAGTACTCTTCGTATCACACCCGAATTCCAAGGCACACTTATACACACGTACACAGGAAGCTAGAAATGGAAATAGTCAGTTGCGAAGCCTGGTGAATATTTTTTGTAGTTGTAAATTGTCCAAGCTTTAAAACTGTGACTGACTGAGAGGTTGACTCCACTGGTGCGAACACAGTACTGGGATTTGGACGACTGACTGCTGTACGAGCTGATTATCTATTTTGCTGAATGGTCAATGGGAATGTGAACTCAGTCCCGACTCAGATAGGGAGAGAATGTGTGTCTGGATGAGTGTGGAGCTCCTACAGGACCTGTTTCAGAACGGCAGGAGTCTTGAAGTGTTCTGTTAATCGTATGAAGAGCGCCTGTATGAAAAAACGAGCCTGAGGAACTTGAATGAGTTTTCTCCCTCACCAGGTAATGTAGGAAAGGTAAGGTGAGGAACAGCACGGAGCTACAATCACCTTAACGAAGCTTCAAGAGCAGTGTGGATACTTCGAAACGGTACCACAATGCTACAATGCTGTTTAATGCTCTCGCTCTCTCTCTCACTATGTTTTGAGCCGAACGGCCCTGAGAATTCTCCCTAAGATCAGCTCAAGGAAACTGAAGACGACTGTTAGTGCATTACAATACTTGGTGCTAAGCGGGAATTCAGAACACAGATTCAGCTCTTCGACGTCTCAGAGACTCCTTCATCCCTATTCCTTCCTTCCATCCAAAACAATGAAACAGAAGAGATGATGATGAGAGCAACAAGTTACTCATCATCATCACCAGTGTGGAGATTCTTGAGGCTGAAATCTCCTCGGATTTCAGTACACACACACACAGAAGGAACACGGGCACAGCCTCTGAAGAGAATGCGTATACATTTTCTCCTTATAACAATTCATTTTGGCCGTCAGTCCGGCTGTATGTACAACACAGTGAGTCGACTTGAGTCCCGATCGCTCAAGGGACTTGGCAGAAGGAAGAGGGAAACAAAGGAATCTCGTGAAGCAGTCAATAGCTCACTTTAAGCTTTTCTGGACGACCGACGCGTTTCCGAACTATTGCATCTCAGTTTGTTTCCGTCCTTGCAAGAAGATTTTTCGGCCATTATCTCTCTCTCTCTCTCTGGAACCCATGTTGAATCAAGTTCCAACCTCGCTCCACCTTATTGCACGCATCCTTTTTTCCTTTTCACAGACCCAGGATTCCTTGCTAAGACTTTGGTCTAGAAGGAGCAAGAAACAAGTACTTGTTCCTTCCTAAGGCTTACGATTATCAGGCGAGCTGTAAAGGTTATCATACGGGAAGAAAACTTGCCGTGATGCTTTTTATTATTTCTCTCCCTGCATGCATGCATAGTTCCGACCCACCAGCTTAGCACAACAACCTACCATCCGAGATGAGATCCAGAGTCAGAGCTATAAACTTTAAACTAAAATAATCACTCTGCGTACATGCATGTACACAAAAATAACCAAAAAGCGGATACCCGTATAACATGCTGCAACAACGGAATTTCGTCTTTCCAATCACCTAAAAAAGGGAAACGCTCATACGAGCATCCAGCTACCGAAAATGTATATGTACATAAGCATGCAGTTTCGCCTTGTCATACATCGCAAGATTAAGAAGCAGAGATCCGATCGCAAGATCTGGGGTATTGTCTTGCAGTGCCTGCAGCACAACTGTTTTTAACTCTGCTTCTTTTCCAGTGCGGAAACATGTTACCACGCACGTCGCTGTGCAGAATGCTACTCGCTTCTGTAAAGTCCTTTGGACATTGGATCGGAGAAAATTCCGTGAAAAATTGCCAAAAACCGAAGCCCTTACCGGAGAGGCGGTTAATAGAAACGGCTCAAACTCTACACATGGAATACAAGGTATGCCACTGAGCTTGGCACAGGGCTTACATCGGTAAAGGCCGCTGTGAGTGTCGCCATTTACAAAGCTCCGCCATTGAGCCTACCCGCGGCGGTGAGATAAGGGCTCGTTTGTCCTCTCTGACTACGACTTTCCGACCCGACCTTCTTTGAAGGGATCCTTGGAAATGGTCATTTGGACGGTGGAGCTGAGAGAGATGTGCGTGGTAGGATATAATGATGAGAATCCAGGAGAATAGTCTTACAACGGTTCTCTAGAAAGATGTGTACCACTACACGGATCAGTCAGTAAAATCTTTGAGACTGCCGGTCCATGTGCTGTAGGGCGTGGGGAGGTGGGTGATGGGGGTGGGACGGAATGGACGCGAGTCGCATCTGTCAGTGAGCTTGAATGCGTTGACTTTGGACTATGGACGGGCAGGGCCCGGACCCTGAGCTTGAATCCTGCGTCCATCTTGCTGGAGCAATCAAGGCAGCGGTTGCTTGCTTTCAAATAGATTCTTGTTTTTCTCACTTGCTCATGCTCACTACCTCCCTCACGACGATGCGATAATAATAAGTTGTTTTAAATCTCTTCAGCGTGTCTCTCTTTCTGTCTGACTATGGGTTCTTGAATTGCTTGTAGATTGCTGTTCTCGAGGTGCATAAACTCATCCTTCGGCTTCGATGATCGTCCTCGCAGACTGACTTTTAACAGATAGAGAAATGCCTCCATAGTCCGCAGGCTATGAACATCCTGCCTCTTGCTCTCCGTCATATATATTTTCTCTGTGGAAAGAAGCCGACAAAAATCAAGGGAGGCATTCCTATTTTCCTATCCCTTTAGGCCTCTTATCACCAGTATGATAAGAACAATAAATTCGCTTTGAACAACACCGCTTTTCTTGATGGATTTCGTATGTCAGAGTGATAAAACGTCCCGAAAACAACTCTTCAGCAGCAATTCATGATTAATCTGAGTTACATCCACCTAGGATCATCATCACGTTAATGCCTTGCAACTTTACTCGCCAACCATCAAAGCCATTTTTACCAACAACAAGGAAAAACAGCGCTGGACTGGACGCAACCATCGTGTACTACAGCACTTGAACATGTTACTCGCCGTATCTTAATTCTTAATGCTTATTATTACGGACGCTAGCGGCTTTTACGCTAACGACTCTCGCATATGTGTTGTACATCCACCTTGTCGTGGAGTCTTGTAACGATTCACAGGTACCTCATCTGATATTCGTTGCTGGACTTTTCAAACATCATGGGATTAATAGCCTACCGTTGTCATAAGTTTAGATGAAACGACTACCTTTGTTCGAAACTAACCAGGTTTAAATCCTGTTGTTACAAAACAGCTCATGGGTGCATAGCTGATACTCTCTTGGGTCTCGGGATGGTAGTAAGGAAGAAACTTTTCCATTTCCATGGGATCACCCTAGCGCACCCTAGCCAAGCGGTAAAAACTAGCATTTTGTAGCTTACAAAGGCAGAAAACGTTGTTGCCGTGAAGAGTCGAAAATAACTGTACGCCTCGTGGTCCATGTGCAAAACTAATACCTTCATGACGCTACCTCATAGACATTTCCTCTCATGCTACCTCATCTTCATTAAATAGTGAAAATACAGTTCTTTGATTGAATAGGGATTTGGCGAGCTTCGATTTCCGTGAGACATGCTGTGGGGGAACAATGAGCGTCTGGATGCA
>VRMD01002163.1:0-14093 GCA_009872375.1 Sminthurides bifidus | reverse complement strand
AAGTAATGACATTAAGCAACTTTTACAAATTGCGAGAAAAAACAATTGCCGTCCCCGCAGTAAACACACCTTATGAAAGCCAGGGGAGGGGAGGTAGACGACTGTTTTTCGTGTAAATGTCTTAACTCAAGCTAGAAATGGAAGTCGTGTGAAAACATTGAATCAAAGAATGAGCTAAAGGCTAAAAGCTGAAAGACTAGACGATGTACTTATACAACAAGTAATGGATTCGAATAAATGTTATTCTAATCTTGTGTAATAATTCCCATTCTTTTAGATGCTATTAATAACATCAGAAATCTTTGTAAAGTGACCCACATATCGAAATCGAATGGAGCTCAACGTGTTCCTGGGAACCCGACAAGTTTCAATAAAATTACAAAGCGGTGTTTAGTTGAATTAAAATAATATTGATGAGAATGAAATGATGACTCCTAGCTACCTTTCCAACGGTTGTAAGTTCGCATTGTGTAGCTCAGGTTCAGATTAGAAACAACTAGCAAACATAATGTACAGCAGATGCCATATTATTCACATGAGTCTCAAGTGCACAGACCAGGCGACGTGTTCTCAGACTCGATTAGTGAGCTCGTAAATAATAATGTGACAGGCGTGAAAAGGTGAGATGAGACAAGAGATGATGCGATAAAGCATCTTCTNGTTCTCAGACTCGATTAGTGAGCTCGTAAATAATAATGTGACAGGCGTGAAAAGGTGAGATGAGACAAGAGATGATGCGATAAAGCATCTTCTTAGTCATGCGATTATTTATGAAATTATTACAAAGATGTATTTTTACTTCGTACGTAAGTGCCACATGAACTTAATCAAAAGTTAAAGAACAAATTGGAATCATCCCCCTTCCTAATAACCGAGGGCCCTTCGTTCATGAACCTGATGAGGTGCCTGAGGTGTCTTGCCATGACGACTGAACGGGCTGAAGAATCCATTGACATTGGACGTGAGGTGCAGTGACATGGGGCATAAAGACCCGCTCGAAAACGAGAGCTGAGGGTGAGGTGCTTATTAGATAAGTTGCATGAGAATGGCAGAATTGAACTCTCATGAACGGGCTGAAGAACCCATTGACATTGGACGTGAGGTGCAGTGACATGGGGCATAAAGACCCGCTCGAAAACGAGAGCTGAGGGTGAGGTGCTTATTAGATAAGTTGCATGAGAATGGCAGAATTGAACTCTCACCTCTGTTTTGTAATAAGGTATTTGACTCTTCTCATGATTGCAAAATGCTCCACCTCATTGATGCCTTGTAAATACGAACTTAAAGCACGAATCTTTGACGAGATCACAACGTTGGATTGCAACTCCTGAGGTTAAAGGTACAGCTTGCATGTGCACTTGTGGAGTGGCATAATCGGCCCTTGCCCATGAAGAAGAATCCACATTTTGAAAATCATACAAAGCTAATTATTGATTCAAAACATTGTGACGTGAAATGGAGTATGAACATCTGTATTCAACCTTCTATCCCTACGAGATCGTGAACTAGCCAAGTAAAAAGGTATAATCATAATCATATGGCACATTTTTTGGAATCATAATATGGAATTATTGGAAACGTCAAGTCCAATTTGAGGACCCTTGGTTCTCAGGCGTGACCTTACTAGTAAGGGTTGGAGTCTAGAGAAGAGGTCCCTCAAGACTACGTATAAGATAAAGGTAAATATGAAAACTCACAGGTTTTGACTAATTCTTTTTCAAGTTCCAAATCTCAATCAATGGATGCTGATGACGCGAAAATAAATACTGCTTCTTGCTCACAAATATTCGGAACTTAAGCAGCTACATGCATCTTGCATCATGGTTTTTAATTAATTATATAAAGAGTAGGTAACGTATTAAAGTAGTAATGGAATTAGTTTGTAATCCCCTCCTTGTGCTTCCTCTACGTATCCTATTCATTCATTAACTTTTACCACTTCGTGGGAAAAGATGAGGTGGAGTGCTTCCATCGTAAAGCGTCCTTTGCTTCAAGTTGCATTAGGACGCGTCGCCAACATAAGACAACGAGCCCTAGCAGTTACTGCCTATGCAACAGCATGAATAGCGGTTTAAGGCCACGCAGTCGAAAACTTAAGAAAAATGGCGACAGCAAATATGATGAAAAGATAATAAGGATAATTGATTACGAATGGGGTAGAAAAAGAATAATGAAGGTGATGAAAATCCTCAAGCGTGTTAACATCTTAAGCTAGCTCCGCTGTGCTTGCTTCCCATTGCTTCGCATCGTGTACATAATGCTTAATTTTTCAAACTTGCCATTTCCTGACATGCAACACGGTGACGATACCCAGGCAGGGGTGCTCACTTGAAACGTTCTGCGAAAGAGTCGTGACATAAATTCCTGTGCCCTTAGCAGCTATTGCGAGTCACTGCCATGTGTCAAGCGAGAGCCACGGTCCGCTTCTTCTACAAACTATCAATAATGGCTGATGTTTTTTACCTCGCTCTTGTGGCGTCTGCCCGCCATGACTTTTTACTTCAACTTTAAGAGAAGGTACTCCTTGAATGCCACCTGGATTGGCTAGTCTGGATGGTTTAACGCCAGGTATTCTATTTAAGTATTTTTTAAATCCAGAAGGGTGAAGAAAATGCTTAAATGCACCCTTAGCGTTGCTGGAGTGGGGGTTGAAAAACTCAAGTTTTCGTCAGTTCTCTATAAATTCAAGTACTGTCATGTAAAGAGCTGAAAAAATTCAAGGAAGCAGTTAAACTTAAACGTGAAAATTTTACATCGCAGGTTCGAACTTGGCATTGACAATTTGTAATGTAAAGAGCGGAAAAAATTCAAGGAAGCAGTTAAACTTAAACGTGGAAATTTTACATCACAGGTTCGAACTTGGCATTGACAATAATAGTTTGTGGGATTGATTGAAAGCCACAAGGTTTGCAATGCAGATGGAACTTGATTACTTAACAGAGATGTGCTAGAATTGAAGCAAAAATTTCAACTTTAGCCAGGTGATGATTATGGGAAATACTGTTATTTTTTACCCATTTGCTGAAAAGAATCACGATTTTCCTTGTACCTCACATGTTGGACATTCAAGGCAAAGTCTGATTTGCCGATTTTCCTAATCAATTTAAATCCTTACAGCATTACAAAATTCTGTTACTGTAATACAGCTTGGGCGATCATGTTCAATTGTGGTAGCATTTGCTTGGATTTTTTCAGCTCGTAAAAGATTTCTTGTGCTTCCAAAACATTCAACAAGCTTTACCTTTTGAGCGATCAATTCAAGCCAATTTAGGTTGCCATGGAAACAATAAAAGGGGCAATGAGCGTGAAATCGAGGTAGGAGCTGTTGTATTTAATAAGTGGAAGTGGAAAATCCAGATGACATCAACAAATACTGGAACTGTCAATTTGCAAAATAAAGACAAAGATGATTATGCAAATCATCGTCTACGAATGGAAGCTATAAAGGAATGAAGACACTGAAAGAGGGTTCCAGTAAAGTTTCTTGTCCGCCCTTTTCATTTGTTTGTTTCAACCCTGTTTACTAAAGATAAAATATGAATATGAAAGTGTTTTATGCACTTCGACTTAATTATATAGTCTTTTGAACGTGTCTTCTTGAGTTGGCCAAAAGAAAAGGCAAGACGACGTGAACTGGCAAAAGGCAGAGCTACTTCAGTACAGAAGGTGTGATTTCCCCTAAAAAAGCGACTGCGCTGTCACCTCCATTTGCTGCAAAAGACAGGAAGTTATGAATTCTGATTAAAGTTGATAACAGGTGAGAAAATTTGTAACGGAATTGTAGCCAGTGTCAAATTTTGGGCTCATCTTCTCTCGTTTGCACCTTTAAATTACCACCTCTGGCCATGCCGATTATTACACGCTTCAAGTTATATACAACGTTTGTCCTTGCAACTGCAACATTGCTTTGTTCCTCGAAGAATTTGATCGATGGGAATAATTCAATTGAGTTTTATATAAAGTCATTAGATTACATGGGATAAGATTTGCTGGCGTTGGATTTACTACATGTGTGTGGTGGTATGAAGCATGTAATTTAGTCCGCGTGAATGCAGGGTGCGGATGAATCTTAAATTCACGCAGTCTCCTCCTCACCCTGAAGCATTAATTCAGTTGAATGAAAAAACATTCTGCGAGCCTTCGGTGATTATAGCCCTACAAGAGGGAATTGCCTATGTTTGACATCACTGCGGTAACCAAAGGCCTCAAGAATCCTAGGCCGCTTCAGCCGTGCCAGCTGATCTGGATATGTAGATTAAGACACTGAATTAGAATTCAAGGAGCATCTTGAAAAGCGTTATTAGTGGGCTCGGGCTTAAGAAAAACAGTTGCTCAACATAATCTCGTGAGGATGAAGACATTTGTGACTACCCAGCCCCTAGATACGTTGGCAACTCAATCATTCTCAACCTGAAGATATTCTCAAGTAATTCTCTAAGTGGTCGCAGCAATACAAAGCTCGAGGTATTATGTCTGGATTAGCTGGCATGTCTTGGTGTTGTTGGTCCTAGTGCTTTTCATTGGAATGGTTTAAAGAGAAGAAACTGATTGGCAATCACCAATGGACGACAAGGCCGAAGATTTGCACCAAATTGCGCCCTTAATGACAGTCAATACGGTTTATGAAAGGCAAGTGTGCTCATTTGGTTCGCAAAACCAGGAGCTGGCTCCGTTAATCTCTCATCTAGTGATGTGGTGCGGAGAAGCATTGTGGGGCTCAATCAGGTGCAATGAAGGCGTATGTCACATTGTGTTCATTTTCACAAGGAATGAATGCAGTACCAGGGACAAAGATTGTATCACCAAGAACGCATTCTTCAACTTAACGCAACCATTGTTCTAGGACCGGAAACATGAGGAAACCTCCAAACTCTGATGGCGAATTAGTAGCTCATCTGATTTGGCGAAGCGGAGGAATTCGGTGGACAGCCATAAGAAAAACGGCTCCATCATTCCTTCATTTGTTAATTGTTTCATAGGGCATTGCACAAGTGGAATGATTCGACACTACGGCCAAGAGCATTCAAATGTGCTGCAGACGTAGTAACTGCTGTGACCGCTGCCACATGCGGCAAGAAATCCAGGTGTGTTCAAAGCAGCCCCTTAAGGAAACAGCAGGCCAGGTGATTCCGCTCACATAATTTATTTGCTTGACGTCATTTTTTGGGCGGATGTACTAGCAGTGACTCTAGCTGCGCCTGACCGCGTCCAATGCTCTATTCCTATTCAGGGATTCGTATGGTGGACGACATGGCGGACGAAGTTGGTGTGTAATTTTCGCACTAGATTCCAATTGTCAAGGCTGAGGCCACTTGATAATTTCAGCCTTGCCGAATCGCCGATGGGTTGAATATAACGACGCAGTTTATTATGCGAAGCTGTCAATTAACTTTTGTTTTGCAAACATTTGTACAATTTTGAAGCAACAGCAGCAGGAGATGAATCGATGGTGAGCAGAACTGCAAAATCTGCTTTCATCCAAGTTATCTTGTAAATTGCTTTTGAGATGAGAAATGCGTGCGATTTCCAGTATTGCGTAAACCCGTTATCAAGCACTGAAGGCTCGTTCAAGTTTTAGAGAACAGAAGTGAGACGTAGCGTCTTCATGATGTGAAACAATGAGTGCTTAATTTGCCATGCATAATTTTGATGGTCCTTAAGTACAGAGTGAATGCTCCATTACACAAATTGCTGATTAGAAATAGGAACGTGTCATATTTGCCGCGATCTTTTCCTTCGGATTATGTCACTTATCTATGCGTGCTGGCAATTTGTGATCACACTTCACTCGGTTCAAGTGTCAGGAGAAGAACATGGCTGAGAGTGTCATGCTCATGGTTATAATGCCACCGTTCAAATTCAAACGTTTTTCAAGCTCAACGAACAAGGAGGAAGAAAAGGAAAAGAAGATCCGAATCGTTATATAAACACCATCGCAACGAGACAGCATATACAGAGAAGGTGTGTGCTTGCAACTTTTTTTGCTAAACAATAGGATCGTGTTGCTGACCCAGGCCTGTAGTGAGATAATGGACGTAAACAAACTGGGTGGCAGCGGCGCTCTTCGTGCTGCCAACTGACAGCAGTTGTTGATTCTATGAATAAAGAAACAATTTTTATGCAACATTGGAGAAAAATCTGCATGCGTCTTTCATCATGTCTGCTAATCGAGCAGGCGCTCCTAATGCTAACACGGCCAGGGACCAAGACGCATCGCCTTAATTAATGATATGCGAATGGGAAATGCATACGAGCATAAACAATTTTAAAATCATCATAAGTAGTGGAAGGGCCAAATTTTACGGGATTGCATCAGGTAATTGACAATTTTAACGAGCCCGTATGCACATCAGCTGAGCTTGCGAATGGGAAATGCATACGAGCATAAACAATTTTAAAATCATCATAAGTAGTGGAAGGGCCAAATTTTACGGGATTGCATCAGGTAATTGACAATTTTAACGAGCCCGTATGCACATGAGCTGAGCCCTGGGAGTCGACACCAAAGACTCTGAAAATTATCTGGACTGGCAGGGCACCAAGGTGTCTGTAACCAGTAAGAAGTCTGAGGTAAAGCGCACATTGTTAAACAATATTGCACCGTTCTTCAAGACTGAAACAAAAGTTAAGAGTCACGACTGTCGCCCGTGTCAAATGCAACTATTGTTGCAGAAGAATGTGTGTTCAAAGTCCTTATAAGCCGAAAAAAATGAAACATACTTACATACATGTGACCAGGAAGGATGAATCCGCAAAGGTGAGCTTGTGTAGCAATGAGGCGAGTGGTGTGAGACAAGATCCAATATCATCCTCCTTCCTCTGACAAGCTGTGCGACTAGAAGAATTGTCTCAAGTCACGCATAATCATTAGAGCATGACTCCTCAAGATTTCAAGGGGATTTCAGCGTATTTTGGCAGATTTATCTTCACGGGATGCTAATAGAGGAATTAAGTGCGGAGCAATCGATCTTCACCTCCACCTTTTCGCAATTGTCGCTCTGCCTTACTTACCCTACGGGATTAACATGGCCTTTTACTCTCACTCTCAGTACTCAGTTTCAGCTGAGAGCACTTGAGGTGAGCATCAGCAGGGAGCTGCGGCTCGTCGTCATTCTCACACACTTCGTGTACTCATCTGAGGCAGGAAACAAAAAAGGAGTCGAAGGTTTCAATAGGCATCAGGTTGCCCATTATCGTCTTATAATAGGATTAAATAATCATTTCCGTCAGCCATTATGCAGTCCGCGACCTGCAGGTGATCCTCAATGCGTGTAGCGAATTGTGGCGAATCAAAAGGGACTCACCGTCCGTTTCATATTGAACTTGAACTTTCCAAAATTACAGTCCTGCTTCTGACACACGAGACAGGTGGAAGGAGAAATACCATCTGATGAGCTCATAATAATTGCTGATTGATACCGCCAGCTTGATTTTTAGAAAACTCTCGATTTCAACTTGAATCACGGCTACAGCTACAATTGTTACGGAGAGAAGGATCACTCGAGTAGTAACCGTGCTTTAGCACTTGGTCAAATTTAGTGATGATCATAGCCGATCATCGTGCAATTTTCAGCGCTAACTACGTGCCGTCCCAATTGAATATTCAAATGGCAAAAGTTATTACCTGATTTGCATCGACCTTGTAGTCTCTGTGGATTCCACCTTGTCTGCGTCAGCTCATCTGCCAACATATTATTTTTGCTCTGAAAACAATCTCCGCATGTAATTGCTCCCCTTCTTTAGCGAAAGTTTAAAGAAGGATAATTTATCCCTTCGCTACCATGTACATTATTAGCGAAAAGATTGCTCTTCTTCAGTTGCTCAAGTTCTGCGGAATTCCCCTTTCGTGCCAAAGTCTCGAGTCTCAAGTAATCACGGCAGGATCAAGAGTTAATTCTGAGTTTAAGTAAAAAATAGTTGATCATCGACTCGTGCGCTCTTTCCAGCTCTTCCTTTCCAGCTTTTCCAAAGAACAATTTATGACCAGGCAGCACTGTTGAACGTAGTTCTCTGGAATTGGACCTGGACAAGTTCAGTTTTTCCGATAAACTTGTCCAGTAAATCCGGCTCATCCGTGTCACTCATCAAGTGCAGGTGCATGCGGACGCATTGCATGCATCCAGGAGCTCAATCAAGTTCACAAGAAATACGACATTGGGCTATCACATATCAGTTCGCCTCTGCAAAATTCAATGTTTATGATCACACATTGATAAAAAAAAAGCATGGAGAGCCCATCTGCCTTTGCTGTAAGCTCGTGTCACTATAAAACTGCATTTAAAACCACTTTTTGTACCAAGTGGCAAAATTCCCTTTGAAATGGAATGCATTTCCTTAAGCCACAGCTCATCCTTCGTGAGATTACGCAAACTTTTGCAGATGACGCATAACTTACCCATTACCCTGCAGAAACACGGTGGCGCAACATTGCTCTACACGTTACGTGAAACTTGTGAAGAATCTCTCTGATTTGCAAACATGCCTAAACTATGTACATCCGTTGTCGAAAATCACAATATCAAATTAGGATCATCTCGTGGGCTTCTCGGTAATAGCGTCTTTCGAATGGATGAGCAGGATAAATACACTTAATTTTCCTCATTTGCCTACACTTATGTCCACGTCGAGTCATTTTCATCTGCTACTGCGGGAATCTCATAGCCCAGTATGGACATGAAGATTCGCAAATGAAGACTCAGCACACTTTCAAATACCACCTTATGGCTAGGCTAATTCGGATGATGGCAAAGCATCTCAGATTAGGCTGTGTACAAGACTTGTTTGCGTTAAAATAAAGGATTGAAACTTGAAGCGTGAATTGCTAGTGCAAACAATTTGCCTTTTATTGACCACAGCTGATGCGTGATTGGTACAGATTATTCGCAATATTGATTGATAAAAAGTCTCAATAATGCCACATGCTCGTATAAAAGGTAGCCGTTGGAAACATCGTCGACTTGGATCGGGATTAGCTCTACGGTAGCGTTGCTGCAAAACAGGTGTAATTAACTTAGACCTCTTGGTTGCGAAATCATTTAGAGCAGAGAGAGAATTGGAAGAAGATGACGAGGTCAGAAGGATTAGATGTAAAAGCAAGTGGGAATCCGGGGATGAAAAATGCTCCAACGTTTTCAGTCTTTCTCGGTGTAGGCAGAAAAGTAATTAAAAATGCAGAGACAAAGAGAACAAGTAATTTGAAAATGTTGTAATGCAACAAGTGGCCTTCTACGGTCCGGAATGCATTACGCTAATATTAGCATTGTAATCAGTAGTTGGAGACAAAGCTTGATGGCATCATGCTGCATGAAATAATAACTGTTAGCATTACAACTTGAGCACTCGACTAATTACTTGTCGCGAAAAAATAGTCGCCATTCGTTCTACATTAGACTTGCATTCTTGACTGGTAGATTCTCCGTGGGAAGCCGGTTACACATCCGTAATTGAACAAGTGGTGGGATAATGAGTCCGTTTAACGGCAAGAAAGAGAGAAGCTGTGGTTTTTAAGAGTTTTGAACAATTTTTCCACCATCCGACATTATTAACCTATTATAGTATCTCCTACTCGTTTAATTGCCAAGGGCAAGGAAAATACGTAATTGGAAAACGTTTAGCTTGTAAAACTTCAGAGGCGGTGGCTGCTAGACTCACGGATTGACTGATATGGCGGATCAGCTTTTTTTGGGTTTATGCCTTTATGATTATGACTAAGGAGTTAGTAAAAGGAGAGTTGGTGGATGATATTCAAGTGCTTCAGGTTCCGAATTTCTTCCAAGTCTTTCCTTGTCATAGGTTACAGCTACCATGACCACAGACGTACATGCAGGAGCTCAAGTGGTCATTAATATTGTCCGAATGTGTGACCGTGAGGATTTTTTCACCAACCCTTTGTCCACTCTGCCTCAAGCGCTCGCTCAGACACTTAATGAGGAATCAAACTGTTCATGCATTTAATAATATGCGTATGCACTATGGTCACATTATTGCGTGCAGAGCAGATCATGGAGAGGGTAGTGGAAACGTAATGGGAAGCCTTCATAGAAAATGCGTGGGCTCAAAGGCATAAGTTGTGTTGCTGCGCTGTATAAAGAAGCAACTTGTTGGAACTCTGTGGGTGATTTAAAGGGTGCCAGTGTCACAGAGAGACACTGAAGGATGAAATTGAGAGAGAGAGAGAGCGATAGAGGGACGAGAAAAGTAACATGATTAACGACAAAGGTAGGATCTGAGAGAAAAATTGTAATTTTCCATGTCATACATTGAGGTAGGATAAAGTGCTGAAGAGGCAGAGGAGATGAAACGTTTGTGATCCAAGAGCGGATGTTGTACCACCACCGTGACCAGCTGTGGGAATCCGTTGTGTAAAACCTGTTAACATAATTCAATTGATCTGTTACGTAGGAAAGAAAGAACAATAAGAGCAACCACTGCCGTAGCAAGTTACGTTACTGCAGTAAAAACTAAGGGTAAGTGTGTTGAGGACGCTGATGATTTTTGCTCGCACCTGCGAATTGTCTTTCAGCAAGAGATGTCGGACATACTTTTAGAAACAAAACAATCCTTCCCACCCTTCAAAGGCTGGATCGAGAGCGTAAAACGTTTGACTTGCGGAACGATCTGCCAAGAACATTACTGATTTTACGCAATTGGCAAGGTTCAGGTTCACGTGGTATCATTCTGAGCATAAATCAGCCTGAGATCTGACTGAGTAGTGAGTAAGCAGCGGTAGCTATGTCTGGAACGCGAGCAAGTTAAATGGCATTAAATCTAAACATGCAAATTACACACGGAACATAAAGCACAGGATTATTGGTTTCACAGCTGAAACTTACAAGGTATTGATGAATGGCTAATTGATTGCTCGACTCCCAGAGGATGGAAAGGTCAAGTGGTAGCTATAATGGGCCATTGATAATTGGGGAAAGGGTGAGGTTGACCGGGCTGTTAAGCCGTTAATTGTAACGGCCCGCCTGCACTTGAGAAGATTGCAATCAAATGACCACTGGGAGATTTGAAATGATTTTTCATTCCATTCCTGTCATGCTGCACCATGAGAAAAATTCCAATTTGAGAATCAATTTAGCTTTGACTCGAGTCTAAAAATTGGAATTCCACCAAATTGCCTTCTCCATCACGCTCCACTTTGAGGAAACCGGGGGTGACGGCTAAAGAAGCCCAGTAGGGTGAACATACTCATTGCCTATTAATTTTTACAAGATGCATTATTTACACCCCTTTGACCTAGGAATTTATAGAGATTGAAGCCTTTTGCACAATTGCTCCTATTGAAATGCGATGCGGAATCAACCGAGTTAGATAATGTGCCTTCTTTGTGATGCAGTTGGTGAATTGGTAGCCGGAGAGAACGTAAGGTAATGAAGGACCTATAAATCAAGGCAGAAGAGGTTAAATATTATCAAGAAATGTAACACACTTATCCGCATGCAGTTTCTTCACATATTGTATGTATAGCGACTCCTTTCCCCTCCAAGGACAAAAATTCATCATTTCCGTGGATGCCAACTGTATGATACCAACCAAGGAGTTTTCAAGCACTTGTCCGAAATGAATTGCTGAATAATCGCAAATCAACTAAGGTTTCAGACCAAATTTCAACTCATCGTGCCCTGTCTTTCAGTACCTTGCTGAGCCAATTCATTAAGTCATACCTACTGAGAAGGCAGTACTGCACTACAAATGCATTCCAACTGATGCCGTCCCGCATTATCGGCTTGAATCACAGTACAATTGAACACAGACCGGTCCTGATTTGGAAGCAAGAAAAGTCTGCTCAATACTCGAGAGTCATGTCTCCTGGCCCACAAGGAAGGTGGGGCTCAACGCCTTGTTATGTCTATAATTCTCAGTTGCTTTCAAGCAGACATTTATGAACAGCATTCTCCAGGTAGAAACATGACACATTTTGCAAATATTACCAAATCTCGAACCATAAACTCAAGCCGGTTGCAGCCGTCTGACTATCTCCATCCTTAAATACTGTAATAAAGTTCATTTTTTTCCATCTCACATCCCTCCCGAACCAAGAGTCCTGAACATCGGCATCAGCAGAGGATGATGCTCATGGATTGCGCTTGAACGCCTCCGTCATTATTCTTGCATATTTAAAGGATGCCTAAGCGATCGTGACACCTGGCTTTTTGTGTTCCAGGATGTCAAGAATTATGGCGGTGATGACTCAAAATTCTATGGTAAAATTACAATTATGTCAGAGCAGAAGATTCAGCTTTGATTTTTTGCACGCCATTTTGCAATCACTGGGCTAGTGGAGTACGAGAATTATGGAGCAGAGGGAGGAAGAGAGACGGAAGAATCTTCAACCTGATCAAAAGGCAGGGTGAAGAAGATTACGACCAGAAAGCGAGAGTTAAGTTGAAGGTCACTCAACACCTGGGGAAGAGGACGTCGTGAGATATTATCCTTTGTGGCTGAAAATTACCCCTGAAGCAGTTATTACGTGTCTCAAGTTGATTGCGTTACTATCGGTATCGGCAGGGTAACGTTTCGTAAGCCAGGTTCCATCCTGGTCTGGTAATTCTACGTGCAGTTATCTCGGCAAAAAGTTGAGAGCGGTCAAGGAAAAATTATGGCTGTGTCACGGAATGTGAAACATCTATTAATCAGTAACATCAATCCACTTTATCAAAAGGTAGAACTGCGTGAAAAAAGACCGAAATCTCTACCCACATGTCAGGAAAGAAGCTATTCAATGTTGACGAATCGGAGTATCCTGCTTCTAATTACCGTGTGGCCGCAATTAATGTGTCGTATGTGGACCATGTGGGGACCAGATGGATTTAATGCGTGTGGGTTTGACCACCCTTGGTTTATTTTCGGCTCTTAGGATGATTGGATGAAAAGTATTACAGAAAATGTACGGCTTTGATAATTACTGTGTATGTCATCGCTAAACTGAAACAGCATTTTTAAGAATTACTGGGAGCTCTCTATCAGAATGTTCAAGGATATTGAGGTTGGGGAGGCAGAGCCAATTGTCAGTTTGCATTTGACTCTGAAACACTTATTACTAAATGCATGAATTTTGTAGAAGATAATATTCTATTAAGGCAATTTGCACACAATTAACAATTTCACGTCTGATAATTTTTCAGGAAGAGGGAAATGATGAAATCGTGCCTTCTAATTGAACAAAGATGACTTCATGTTCCCCAGACAGTGGATTGAAATTAAGTTTAAATGCATCAAAACTCTTGTACTAAAGCAATTATTCCGGAATGAAAAGAACTGTACCGAATTGGACTCACTGAATAATTGAATGGCGCTTATTCATCATTGCGGATTGCCCATCCATTACGAAGCCGCTATATGCAAAATGTGGAGACTTAACCCGCCGTTCACGCACGTGTGCACCATCCTTATAAAAAGTTGGGATAGGCTTAAATCTTTTGGAACCTTTTTTCACTTTCGTCTTTTTTCTGCTTGTGAACCTCATGACTGATGAGGTCACGATCGCGTTGTAAAAACCGGCAGGTATCTCCTAAACATGTAAAATTGACTTCATCTTGCAGCAGAAGCAGAGAAGACGAAGAACTATTTGCAAAGGAGGCAACGTTTGCGTTTCCGCAAAAGCCACGTTTCCACAAAATTTGCACTGAGATAGCATAGCTGCGTCCAAGATGTAAAACAGGAGGAATTGTTCTGAAGAATTGTTCGTCGAATCCAAGTACGGCACCACAGTGAGAAATAGATCTAGAAAACTGACATGACCTCACTCATATGATAATGCAAGTATTATGTTATTAATCCATTCTGCAACACCCAAAGAACGCAACTAGAAACCTGTCAATCATTCAAGGGGGTAATGAGGAACGAAGATGCTCGAATGCTGAAATACTTTGCACCGTATGACCACCATAGGCCGAAAATTATAATCATCACTGTTTGGGATGTCAAGAGCAAGTGAAACTACTACACGATGTTGGGCTACGTGCAACGTAACCTTTGGATTTGACCACATTCACGGACTCTGAAGGAATCTGTGGCAAGTGATGCCAATTAAGAAGCAAGTCTTACGGTGAGAAAGATGAAGAGGTCGAAGATTAAAATAGTGTTCG
>VRMD01002162.1:0-14093 GCA_009872375.1 Sminthurides bifidus | reverse complement strand
AAATGTGAAGTGTACTCGCAGACAGAAATTTCAAAATCATGTAATAACTTTTGCGTGGTTGTTGGCTCGATATGTTGTAGGGGGAGGTACATATGAGGCCATCAAAAGAACAAGAAAAACGTTTACAGTCTGTTGTGTCTGTTACATAACGCGGCGGGAGACATGGCTGAGAACGCAGCACTTGAGCAAATGAAGCTGTAGGTACAAGATTGCCGTATGTATGCTTTTCAGGTTTGAACGAGTGTAGGAAGCAGAATGAGGAAGATCAGGAAGTAACTTGAGGCACGGTAGCATACAGAGCATAGGTAGGCGGAAGATAAATGAAGGCAAGTTGCAACTGTAGATGATGTAGGGGCATGTACAATACATGCAGTTGGAAGAGGCAGTTGACTTAAGGAATTGTTTTGCGGGTATATAATAAATTTGTTATCATTTGCAGCAAGAGAGAGAGAGAGAAAGAGCAAGCTCTTTCGCTCTGGGAAAGAAGGATATGAAAGGATTGTCGTAAGAGTGATAAATGATTCTTGTTTAACAAGGGGTGGAAACACGGACAGGGACAAAACGTAATGACATAAAAGGAAGCTTCTCCAAGTGCGTGGAAATTACAACAGTCTTGCTGACATCATGCACAACATATGAGTAAAAAATTCAGGATGGTAGCCCCGTCTCCAGTCTTTTAGTCTGAGGTTGGTCTCTCTCTTGAGCTTTTAAAGCAGAAAAGGGGAGAAGGACGGGAAAAGCTTAAGACAAAACCTCGAGATTTGAAGAGATTCTGAGATCAGGTTTACAGGGGTTGAGTGAGTGACTGCTTTCTTTTTGCGGGAGCACGAATATAGCTGCTAATTGAAATTTGAAAAAAGTCCTGGTTGCTCCGAAGCTGTAGCTCTTACAAGATTAGCGAGCCTGTGCTAGTTTTACATTCGGGCAAGTTGAAATGGTGGTGGCGAAACGGTTTTTACAAACGTATCGTTACCGTTCAAAAGACTGGGGATACAACGTCCTGTTTCCTCCCTGGCACTGGAAGCAGGGTAGCTGAAATAACTTTGAGTCATGACCATATGGGAACTGAGACCAGATGCTGTAGATTAACACGACCTGTAAACAAGTCTTTAGTTAGAGCCGACGGAACGGTACACTCAATCCGTCCTTTGACTTGGTAGTAGCTTAAGGCTCTAGCTGCTCAGCTGACGTTGATTGTATTTGAGCCCCTTTATTGGATTTTATAGATTGACGAAGCACAGGAGCGGGAAGATGACAAGCAGGAATTAATGCGGAAAATGGGGAAAGGTTCCTCCATGTGAACGAATCAGCCGTGGTCCTTGCAGACTGAAGAGACACGCCAAAGAGTGCAATATAAGTATGAGAGCAACCGGTGTGAAAATGGAGAGGAGGAAGTGTCGCCACCAATACCAGGTGCTGAGATGGTGGTGGACCGGTGGAGGCCACCAGGTAGCCCAATCTTCATTAGCGGTGGCAGCCATCCTCTGTTTTGTGGTAGGGAGTGTGGCGGGTAAATTCGCCGATGATTGTGTAAAGGAACCAGTGGCTTCAGGCTCATCCGACATTTCCTTAAGCTGCAGACTTCGTACCATAAACAGTGAGTTTGACAAAACCAACTTTAGTGAAATCGCAAGCAGCGAATACGTAACTAGTTTAAGTCTTGAGTGCTCCGACGTAGTCTTCTACCAAAGCAGTTTACAGGCAGGNTCGCATCTAAATCGGCTGGGTTCTTTGCACATCGAACACTGTAAGCTGTCAAGATTAGACCCGACGGTGTTCAGTGGATTGAATCTGCTGAAGAACTTGACGATTCGTACTTACAATACAGCATGGCCGGCCCTCAGTCTAGAAATCGCCTCGGGGGCGTTCGAAACCGTGCCGACTCTGGAAAAGATAGACTTGAGCGCCAACAACATTTGGACCTTTCCAGAGAAATTGTTTTGCCAAATTCGAAGCCTTGAGTACTTAAACGTGAGCTCGAATCGGTTGCAAGACATCTCAGACCTGAGTTTCCGGGATGGTGGATCCGGATCGGCACTTTCTACAGCTCCGGTATGCAAACCTGGTCTTCGCGTCCTTGATGTTAGTCGATAACCGGCTCATTGTGATGCCGGCCCGAGCTTTGGTGAACGTGCCGTTTTTAGAAGAGCTATATCTGGAAGGGAACGAACTTTCCAATGTGGCAGACCGTGCCCTAAGTGGGCTAAAGAACCTGAGGATTCTGAACCTCGCAGACAACAAGATCGTAGCCCTACCCCTGCAGCTGTTCACTGACACGAAGGAAATCAGCGAAATTTATTTGCAAAACAACTCCCTGTCCACCATCCCTCCATCGCTTTTCGCCAACTTGGACCAGTTGGTGGTGCTGGACCTGTCTTACAACATTCTGACCTCCGGGTGGATGAACCAGAGCGGGGCATTCAGCGGCTTGATACGACTCGTCCTCCTCCGGTTGGGTCACAACCGGTTGACGAGACTGGACCCCGGGTCATTCCAAGACTTGTACAGTTTGCAGATTCTGAACCTGGAACACAATCAGATCACTGCCATTGACGCCAACACCTTTTCGGCAATGAGCAACTTGCACACCCTAGTCCTTTCCCATAACAAGATACAGGCCATTGAAGCAACGTCGCTCAACGGACTCTTCGTCCTCTCCACTCTGAGTTTGGACAACAACGGGATCAATCGCATTCACGCCCATGCCTTCCACAATTGTTCCAGTTTGAAAGACTTGAATTTGAACGGGAATGGGCTGGGAAGTGTGCCTGTGGCGATCCAGAACTTGACTCAGTTGAAAACGATTGACTTGGGAGAGAATACAATTGATCAGCTGGAGTCGCCGAGACTGATCGGACTGCCGGCCTTGTACGGGCTGAGGCTTACTGGGAACAGGATTACGAATGTGAGTAAGACGGCTTTGAAGGAGTTGCCGAGCTTAAAAATATTGAATTTGGCCCGGAACAGGATCAACACGGTTGAGCCGGGAAGCTTCGACATGAATTTGAATTTACAAGCCGTGCGCTTGGATGCCAACTATTTGCAAGACATTAATAATCTGTTTGCTCAATCGCCAAATTTGATTTGGCTCAACATTTCCGATAATCAGTTGACTTGGTTCGATTATGGCCTAATCCCGAAGCAATTGCAGTGGCTGGATTTGCATAAAAATGGGATTGGGGAGTTGTGCAAATTACTACGGCATTGAGGATTTGCGACTTCAGACGCTCGACGCCAGCTTCAATCGCATTACGAAGATCAACGCACTAAGTCTGCCTGATAGTCTGGAGAACTTGTTTCTGAACGACAACATCATTAGTGTTGTTGATCCTCATACGTTTTACCGCAAATCTAATTTATCCCGGGTCGACATGTACGCGAATCAGATTGAGAGCATGGATTTGAAGGCGCTGCAACTTTCACCGTTTCCGAGTGACAGGCCCCTGCCGGAGTTTTACATTGCGGGTAATCCCATTCTCTGTGATTGTAACATGGAGTGGCTGCAGAGGATCAACAAAATGGATCATTTGAGACAACATCCACGGGTCATGGACCTGGACTCAGTCTACTGCAAATTGGTGTATCATCGAGACAAGTATTTTGTCCCGTTGGCTGAAGCGGAGGCTGCACAATTCTTGTGTAGCTACAAGACGCATTGCTTTGCTCTTTGCCATTGTTGTGAATTCGATGCTTGTGATTGTCAAATGACCTGTCCTGGAAACTGTACATGTTTCCATGACGACACGTGGTCGGCGAACATTGTGGATCTGTGCGGCACGAGGTCACACTGGGGTTCCCGCCAGGCTGCCCATGGACTCAACCGAGGTTTATTTGGACGGCAACTACTTTGAAGAACTGACGAGTCACGTGTTCATCGGAAGGAAGAACTTGAAAGTCTTGTACCTCAACAACAGCCATGTTCAGCGGATTCAAAACAACACGTTCTCAGGGCTAAGACGACTGGAAGTATTGCATTTGGAGAACAATTTCCTCACAGATATCTTCGGCTATGAATTCGAGCCATTGGAAAGCCTTCGAGAGCTGTACTTGTCCGGCAATCAGATTCAGTTCATTAGCAACACGTCTTTCATAGCCCTAAGAATGCTTGAGGTCCTCCAGATTGACAACAACCACTTGGCCAAATTCACCTTGTGGAGTCTCAGCTCGAATCCTTACTTGGTAGAAATCGGACTGAACGGCAACCCGTGGAGCTGTGAGTGTGATTTCGTCTCATCAGCCGCTCCCTGGATTCAGAGCAACAAGGCCAAAATCATGGACGTGGATAATGTCAATTGCCAAACAAGCGGCCGGCCTTTTGCTCTCGTGTACATGGTCAACGGTAACGGGACAAAGTGCACGGAGATCGTGGCCCTTAGCGGAGCGGTGGAAGCGCCGGAAACAAAGCTCCCAGCGTACCTACCTTTGTTGGCCGGAGTGATGGCCGTGTGCCTAGTAATCGGCAGTTTGCTGGTGGCAGTTTGCCGGAAGCGTCGTGCCATTAGAATATGGGCCAGCGGCAAGTGCCCGTTCCAGTGCTACAGCGCTGCGCTGGACGAAGATCGCGAGAAACTATACGACGCTTACATCGCTTACAGCGTCAAGGACGAGGCTTGGGTGACTCAAGTGCTTGCGCCGGAACTTTCTCAGCCCCAAAATGGGAGTTGCGGCAGCTCAAATTCCACCACTTCTTCTAGTTCGGGCTCAGCCTACAGGTTGTGTTTACACTACAAGGACTTTCCCGTATCAGCGTACATTAGTGACACGATTGTGGAGGCGGTGGAGTCAAGCCGCAAGACGATCATGGTGTTGAGTAAAAATTTTCTTCAGAGTGAGTGGTGTAGGTTCGAATTCAAATCCGCTTTGCATGCCGCCCTCCGGGGGAAGAAGAACAAACTGATTGCAGTGACACTCGGTGACCTACCCACGCGTGACCTGGACCCTGACCTGCGCGTGTGCTTGCGCTCAGCGACAGTGCTCTCTGCCAACGACAAGCTCTTTTGGCACAAGCTCAAGTGCGCCCTTCCCGAACCAAGAATATCAGCTTATACAACCAGCAGCCTTATCAACATGAACTTGCCCAGGCAGCAGTCCCATATCAGTAGTACGTTAAATTTCCCGCATCACCCCCATCACCAGGGGCAGCATCACCCCCACAATACGCTTCACCACCCCCATCACAACTTTAACCACGGCACGTTATCCAGGTCAAGTCCTGTGTGCCCCCTACCTCCTGCACCCCCACTGTCCTTCGGGGGTAACAATGGAGTTACAGCAAGTGGTACCGTGAACAATACGCTTAACGGCAACGCGAACCAGAACGTACCCCTGTTCGTGCCTCCGTTTCCCCCACCCCCCTTCCCAGCACCGAGAAGGCCCCCTCCACCTGCTCCGCTATGGTCTCCTTGACACATGTTTCCTGAAGATTACTTCTGTAATCAGGTACGTTATTTTTTTTCTCCTGTAGTGTCAGTCTGTGATGTAAGTTAAAGTTAAGAAAACACTAGAGTTCAAACAGTTGACACTTGGATGCAAATGCAGCCACTGAAGAGTCAGAGCCACTAGAACTTGCCAGGTAAATTAAGAAGGGAAGAAGAGCCTCAGGGGCTTGACGTAATTAACCTCAATTTTTAAACATACCTCATCCGTGAAATTAAACCCACAGCTTGATAAATAACCTCATTAGTTGATTAAAATCGGAGGCGACCAGCCTCATGTGAGGTGGAAATGTTTCGAATGAAAGCTGCGGAGGGTCGTCCTCTCACAGACATAGGACTTGTTTGCGAAAAAATCTTTTATGAGGAATGAAATGAAGAAATCCTTCCGGCCATTCCACCAACCACTAAACTTTTCTCCTTCACGGTTGTGGAAGTTTGGCGCGGGAAGAATCCGGAAAATGTCTCAGAAATATTCCAATTTCAAACAACCCGAAGCTGTTGCGTTATCCTTGAATGTTTGCGATGTTGGCATGCAAACAGGAAAAATTTCTCTCTCTTCCGTCATGCCTAATGCATGGGCGATATCCCGCGGCAGTTTTCACCAGGGGAAGCAATATGTGCACTCGGCTCATTTCTCCAATCTTTCTGACATCACTTTCACCATGGGAGGTGGATGCATGAAATACGACACAAGTTTGCGCAATTACATACTCTTCAGGTAGTACATAAAAGAGCTCTTTAGCTGATCAGTCTTAAGGTTGTGGACCATGTACACAGAGGCACATGCCATAATGGTATTGACCATGGTATATGCTCCTCAGCTCCTGTCTTATGCTCATGGACAATCACATTTACTCAAAGCATTAACTACAACTGGATCTGCAGACACTGCAAAGTTTCTCCGCTCCCTGCAGTAAAACAGCGACCCAATCTGCCGGAAGTAAAACGGAATCATGAGAGGTTGTAATGTGAGGAATTTCAGATGGCAGATTACAGTCGGTATTTTTCTTGCTCTGGGCTTAGGGTGGTCTTTTTAAGTGCAATTTTCTCATGCTATCAAGAAATTCTCCTGACTGGAAATCCTTGGACGAAATAAGCAATTCTGCAGTCGTACAAATTCACGTTCAAGGCTCTTATAGCTCATAGCTCTTGGTACGTTCTGCATGCGTAAAATTGTTATTGTGCCAAGAATCCTGATACAATGAATGGAGTTGAGGGAAAGGATGCATGCAGGGAGAAAGTGAGATTGAAGGAGGGAAAGGAGATGATTGTTAAATGTGTTGAAAAGTAGTGTGCAGTCAGTCCCTACTTTGAATGAGTTAAACGGAGGGAAAGTATATTGTTCAACGAGACTGTATTGAATGATTTGAATGAAGTACGTAACTAAAGTTTATTTGGCATAAAAGCTTTATCAAATTGCTCCTAGTAAAACTCAATTTTTTCCCTATTGCCCTTCCTCCTTTCTTTATCTCCATCCCAGTGCTTTCTCCCAGATAAGGGTTCATGAAATTCAAGTTATTTTAAGTTCCTCTCTCTCTCTCTCCCGTTCTACTACTCTCTCTCATTCATCCATTTAAATTGCGTATTCTCCTGCAGTTTGTTTCTTTCTCCAAGTCGTAGCTCACCATTGAATGGATTCTTACCTCTGCACCGGGTTCTTGGCAGCGGTCTGTTAGCCTCCCTACTGCATGTTATCTCCGCGCTTTTCACCGACTTTCACCAACTTATAGCGCATAAGACCTTCATGCTAGTCTCCTTCCATCTTTGCGAGGTGCATTCTTGGAACTTTCTCCACTTGCTTTTGCTTCAACAGAGGCCCCCTGTGGACCACCTTTATCCGAATCTTGTCCTGGGAATTCATTCATTCGTCGATTCTGCAAATGTTAAGGCTTATTGTGTATTCTGCAGTTGAAATTTCATAAGAACTGGAAGCTGGTGAAAGGGCGGCTGGCTCCTGAATAAGTTTTCAAAGTTACCTCCATGAAGTTTCCACGAAACCGCGAACCCTGGCTTTATAACGGGCGAGAAGACAGTCGGAACTTTTAAGTATTCGTCGAAGAACAGTTAGCCGGAACAGTTGCTTCTGGTTCAACTCCCTTTTGAAATCCTCATCGAGTGCTGAAGCAGTAGCACATACTGATTTAGATTAAAATGTCGATTCCTACCACGAGGTTCAGCTACTGTGTGATTTTTTTCACAAGTTGAAGGCAGACTTATTGGGAGAATCCGTCATCCGTGTCACTTAAAAAAGTTCCTTTCGTCATTTTCGTTTAGAGAGTCGTCATTCTTATTTCGGAGAACGACAGTGATTGCTTTGACAAAAACTTGTGAAGTTAAAGTGGTTATAAGTTTTGAATAATTTCCCAGAGTTTTTATTTCCACTCAGATGAGTTGAGCCGAAAACGGGCCAGGAAGTCTTGTTAGAGTTGGAATTTTTACAAAAAGGGAGGGTTAACATCATACATGGCTCCATTAGCTGATCGAGGACTAGCAATAGACTCAAGCCATGCTAGGGGTTTATCCTTACCAGAGATGAGTTCCGTGGAAGAGGAGACGGCATAACTCCAGTGTCTCTATCAACTTTTGAATATGTAAGGTAAAAGCGTTGGCAGGCAGAGGAGTGGAGAGAGCATCAAAGGGTTTTGCATTGCAAATTTTTTCTTACTTTTTCTTACAAGCTTCCCAAAAGAGCCGGAGCCACTTAAGGTGGCACATTACCAACTACTGAGAGAGTTCACTTGAAGTGAAACGAACACTGAACGTTATGTAGGTTAAGAGTCGGGTGTGAGGCTATAAGGACCGTGGGCCGGTGGGAAATCGAGGGAATCCTGTACATATAAGTGGCCTGAGACATTATGGAGCGGTCGCTTTCCCTTCTCACGACATTAGGCACGACCCTTACTTAAAATGTGGAGTATAAAGAATCGGGAAAATGAAGGAGGACGAACTTTCAGGTTGCATAAGTTAGATTGCCACATGTTATATTTTGTCAGGCTGGGTATTTTTTCCTCAGTGGGTAATCTCATCCACTTTGAAGGCGACTCTTCAACCAGGACTGGTTCCATCTTGCGTGGTAAAATTTGTAAAAGAAATCTTAACTCAAGTCAAAGTATCGGAGAAAAAGGGACACCAAGTGAGTTACCAGCAAGTTGCTCAAAGAATTTTTTAACAAAGCAACCTCACTTTGAACCTTGTTATGTTCGGGGTCCGTGCCAAAGAAAGCGGACTATGCAGCAATGTATACGATGGCGTGCATAACTTGGTGGTTCACAGTGAAAAAACCAAGCGGTACAGCCTATGAAAGTTCTAGCTTCTTGGCCAGGACGGTAGTCGAACTGCGATAGAAGGCCGGTGAAAGCACGACGGCAAGAATACAAGGAGAAAGTCTCAGTCAAGTTTCGAGACATGAAAGTGGGGAAGGAGCTGGAGAGTGAAGCAGTCTCGTGTGAAAGGAGCGTAGGGACTGAGGAGAAAGTAGAGAAAGAAGGAATGACTGCGTGCTCACAGAGCTGAAATGAAGGAGGAAGAGGGGTCTTTGTTGCGGTTGCAAAATTCGAACTGAAGAACATGAGGCGTAAAATTGATGGAGGTTTGTATATAGTGCTTCTGCAAGATCACCAGCCAATTTGGCATGACTGATTTGCCCGGGAAATGCCTTGAGTTGAAGAATAAGCGAGGAAATAAGCCTCTTATAAAGTGAGAGCAGGAACAGCTCAGGCTTCAAATTCAAACGAGGCTACATGTACTGGCTACACAACCCATGTACGAAGAAACATTACTGGTACACGTGGCAATAGCATCCTAGGAGAAAGTCCCAAAGTAAAAATTCTCCTTGTGTGTATACTATGCAGCAGTCAAGAGCAAAGATGAGAATTAGGGTTGAACGAGGTTCAGACGGAGGAAGGAGAAGAAGAAGAAGAAAGAGTTTTTTTTCGCGAAATAATAACTCTTGCTAGTTTATTTTTTCCTATTTTAAACATGACGAGTCATTTATCAAACATGATTTAGTCTGTCATGTATATCTGGCGAATAAATTGAGGGCTTGATGAAAAGGGAAAGTTAGGAGGAGTTGAAATGAATTGCGAAAAGAATTTGTTGGAAAAAAGCCTCTTTTTTCAATCCCACATGTTTCTTGAGAGCATGCATAGTGCTTCAATGCCTTATGCAACTTTTACCAGTCAGAGATTTTCGCATATGGGCATACTTGAAGGAGTTACATGGCTTCTGTTGGTGAATAATTGAATCGATTTTCCTCGGAAAGATTTTAATATCCCTAGAGATAATGTAGCAATTAATAAAAATTTTCTGCACGACCTAGTGCGAACGTAATCACGATCCTGGCATTCGTGCTGAACATACGACTTGGAATTAAAAGCAACCCGTTACATGGAGTCTCTGTACGTTCTTAAGAACTTGAACATGGAGGAAATGACCTTTTAACAAATTCATAAGCTCCAGAGCCTCCAGCTACATAAATCTCTTAATGGGTAATGACAAAGGCAATCGCTTCTAATTACTTCTCGTGCTTATTCCAGCCTTCATGTTCTCCAGGAAAGTCTACTCTGAAAGTCATGTTCTTCCACGACTTACATGCTCCTTATGAGAAAACTCAATCAGGAACAAGTACAAGTGCTTGAGTATTCAAGTACAAGTGCTCAAGTAATTACTCTCGACTAATGTGAATCTCGAAGATTTACAAGAGATTGAATCTACTTGAAGGAGTTGCCTTCGGCACAAATAAATCAGTAGCACTTAACTCGCAGACGGGCTCAGCGTCAAGGTCCTGACTTGTTCATAAGCTTCAATTTGTTATATTTAACTTTTCCCGGCTGATGTCATATTAAATTTGAATTTACTTCGCATATAAGCTTCTTCCCTACAAGGCGTTAGGGAAGAGGAGACCCGGGCTTCGCAACTGGATGGGTGGGCGTTCTCTCTAGTATTTAAAGCCAGTAGGAAGTTAAAAGCCTCTGCTACTCAAGGTACACATGCATGAAGAAATCCCGTAAGAAGATTTAGAAAGCTGATGTATCTATAAATGCAAGTTCAAGATTTGTTCCGAAAGACTCTTAAGGCCAAATTGAATATTTTAGTGTAGCATGCACAAATATTTTAGAATCTTTGAGAGCCAGCTTTCGTTTCTCTTAAGGCCAAATTGAATATTTTAGTGTAGCATGCACAAATATTTTAGAATCTTTGAGAGCCAGCTTTCGCTTCTGATGTTGAATTTCAGCTATGAATCGTCTTTCATATTGCCATGATTGGGGAGAGCGGAGGATGAGTCAAATAAGGCAAAAAGCAGGGCAGGAGTTTGATTAAATCAAACAAGTTCGAACAGAGGTTCAGACTCGTCTCGCAATCGACTTTGACTGGTGATAAATGATAAATTACAGGTAAATGTAAACTGACTGCGGAGGAGGAGGAGGAGAAAGAAAGCAGTGAGCATTAGAAATAGCATGCGATGCCTTGTGGAAGAGCTTCGGGATGAGGGAAAAGCCGAGAGGCTGAAGCAAAGATGTGAATGGCAAAAAAAAAAGATTTCAATCTTCATGGGGGGCCGTGTATTTGCCAAGTCTGGAACTAATAAAAAGGCATGAAGAAGCGGGTGTAAGCCAATGCTGAGGAGGAATTCGAAGACTTATTGCGAATAGTTTCTCTTTTGGTATACGGCCTTGAAACTTGTTGTCATTTCCGATATAATTGCTCGCAAAAGTTTGCTAATTCGATTGGGTGGAAGAGTTTGTCAATTCCAGTTTGCCGTAATGAAAGCCAACTACTAATAAGTTACGACCCGAGACGCTCTTTCCGTCTCGATTATTAGTTCGCTTCATTGAACTTTGTAGGGATTTGCATTAAGTTTAGAGGAGGGAAAAGTTGCCGAGCCAACTCAATTTATTCCTGCTTCTTGCCTTACAGTAGCTTATAAATGGGGACTTGTAGTCAGGAAACTTGTCAATATTGGTTGTTGGCAAGTATCGAGTCAAGTTTTTTAAGGGAGGAAGAAACTTGTCCATGAAATAAGTAAGTGTGTGCAAGTTTAATTTTCAGATTCCAGTAACAAATATCAGAGTTTGTTGAAAAAGAGACCGGTTGTTTGAATAGCGTACCTTTTTAATAACGTAGTTTGCATAACAATATTGACGGAAAGTTTCAATTTTTGGTCCTGAAAAACGTTTAAGTTTTTTTAGAAAGCTGTGTATCAGTAAAAGAGGAGTCTGACGGTATGAAAGGCAAATATTGAACGGTATGAAAATAGTCTGTGAGATATGAAAACATTGACCTTAAAGGGACATTACTAAACATTATTGCAAGAAGCTAGGAAAGACTGAGCTAGTTTGCAGAAAATATTTGACTTGTAGGACAACCGTCCTTTTGCAAACAAAGCTACGTATTATAAGTCGGCTTCCAGCAACTGTATCATTAGATTCACGTTTGCTAAATGAGGCATGATCTGGAATGAAGCTACTTTTAAATCTGGAGCTTTTGTAGCTTGATAAACTTGGACCTGAAGCTTTTTGCCTGAGCATGCTCCCTGCAAAATTGGTCGGGAGTATCTGATTCAGGTTGTTGAATCACCAAAACAAAAAGTAGCTTTATGTTACTACCACCGTGTACACTCCAATGCATCAGAACCACTAACAAGACTGGAAATAAACCAAAAAGTATCTCATGAAAGCCAGCTCTCTTTGAGCTCACAGAGACTATTTCTTCTTTACAAAGCAAACCAACTGTTCAAATATTCGTCTGAGCAGCTCAATGAACTGCCTCAGTGAACAGCCTAGCAACAGCTGATGTTTTATTCACAATCTCCTGTTTCCACGCCAACGATTCGCACATTGACTTGAATACGACCCGAGAATCAAGGCAGTGTTAGCAAAAACTAGTGAAAGCACCTAGACTCTGACTTGAAGCCATAGCGGGAGAAAGAGAGAAAGTTGGCTCTTTCACTTAGATTCGTCAGACGGTCATTCCCATTATTTCGTTACGATGGCATGACCATCACCGTCATCTCTCTGAATACGTGCCTTTGAGCACTGAGCAGGACGTGTGAATAAATGGCGAGAAATGAGCCTTCTGATAATCTTTCGGCCATATCAGTTAGGCCGTCATCACCATCGCAATCAAAGGAATGAAATGGTGGAAGGAAAACGGCGAAAGGCATAACCTAGCAAAAATAAATTGAACACGATAGTGGAACATTCTCAAAAGTGTGTGAGTCGAAAAAGACAATCTTAAGACCTTGTGACAGCAGACCATTAAGTGCGCATTGTCAAGAAACTTGTTCGAGAGGTTAAGCCTTGTTGGAAGGAGGCCGGAAGTGGGGAGTCTAGGGCTTGAGACGAAACAGTTGTTCAAGTTGAAATTGGGATGTGTGACAAGGAATTTAGATGAGGAGGAAGTCAAAGGGTGTGACAATGTTAAAGGCCGGGCCGTGCTTGTGGAGAGCAAAGCAGTTTTGCAATAAATGCGTAATAGCATCATCAACGGAATGAGATGAGAGAACAGAGATGGGATGAAAGGGAATGAAAGGGTGCAAACTAGAATCGGACCTCAAACATGTGCCGGTGAAGGTGCTTTGTTCTACGTGTTTTTCCTCCTAATGTTCTTCCTCTCCTAATCGACAGCGAGTGCACTGGAAGCGTGGTGAGCAGATGCCAGCTGGAGTTCACGAAGAGCAAAGGCAAAGAGTGAAAAGATGCGAAAAGAGAAAGCGTGCTGCAACCCTACTGTTCTCGGAGAGAAAGCAACACATTCACCACTTCCACTCCTGGTGAAAGTAGATGAGACAAAAACCAGTGGAATTAAACGGGAAATCGATTGCTATTACCCCCACCGTGTTTGGCATTAGACGGGGACATTATTTACTCGACGGGTGAAACACATACGCAATTCACACATGTACTAGAGAAACTAGGTCTTTTTGTAGTGTAAAAAGTTGCTTACTTTCGGATCAGTGGGTGTAAGCCCGACAGGACCGAGTTTGCTTGTAAAGGCTTCGGAGATGGATTAAAGGCTTGTGAATCAAAGAAAGAATCGCTTTGCAGTGAATAGATGAGGAACAGAGGCCATTATGCAAGGGAGGTGAAACTTTTTTGATGGCTTTGAAGTGCTGATGATTTGCAGTCAGTATTTATGGCATGTCAGAAAGTCAATCTGTGCATTTTGAATCGAGTGAATGTTCGAAACTTGCATTATGCAAGGCTTCAGCTTACGTAAACAAGCTCCTTTTCACGTTCGATTAAAGGGAGTTGGCCTTAACGACCTCGTGAAAAGTAACGGTAAATGTGAGATTAGGAGAGATTGCGTTGAAAGAACAAAAGATTCGGCTCCGTTCCAGGATTGTGTTCGATGATGTTCTGGACTGATTACATGGTTACTCAAATCTGACTACGAGCAGGCAGGTGAATCAACACAGGTTACAACAATAACAAAGTGATTAGGCCCAGTCCATGAGATTTTCAAACTAATGAATCATGCTATCAGCTTGCCGCCAGACATTTGAAATGAATCATTGGAGAAGGTCTGGGTTTTTTTGCGCGTCAGTAACCCGCTTAGTGAACCGAGTAGACTTGCGCTTAAGTGCTGGTGCAAATTGCAAGGGCGGAAACACTGCAGTGTGGCCGTACTGACGCGGAATTACATGACAAAACAAGGGCA
>VRMD01002161.1:0-14106 GCA_009872375.1 Sminthurides bifidus | reverse complement strand
CAGTGATTCAAGTGAAGTGGTCTATTAAATAACTAGAAATCTTATAACTTACATCTACTCTACCCTTCTGACGATTCTTTGTAACCATCAACAACCCAACATCACTAGAAGCTCCATATACTTTTAATAATGGTAGTCTCACATTAAGATTTATCCACGCAGTTAGTCTTGTCTTAGCAAGTACAGAAGGGCAAGTCAGTGGCAGCTTTTTTTCAAATCTCTCAATCCAGTACATCTCATATGTCTCATACCAGTTTTCAAGACGATGCTCTTAAGCTAGCAAATCTTTAGCCTCATCTTGCCATTGTGTCTTCATCTTGCCTTTGCAGACATTTTCTGTTCTCGTAGATTCCCAATTGCAGCAAAAACGTACAACCTGTTCCAACGCTCAGCCACGCAGCAGCACCGGTTTCAATATTGGCTACTAGTGCTTGTTTGCACCCAGAAACGGAATAGTGCATCGCTAGATGCAGTCTGCCGAGACTACTTTAATAGCTATTAACCAGCAAAATCAAGTACCTTTGAGGGGCGTCAAGAAATTTCAACCATTCTACCTACACCGGTCCAGTTAAACCATCCCAGTTAATCTTTTCCACTTTAACTGATGCAAGTAAACACTCCCAATTAACATTTTTCAATTTAGCTGGCCTAAAACTACCTTCCTGTCATACCTCAGCAAAGCGCACCAAAAAGGATCCTGATTCAGCAAAAGGACCATTAGAAGGCCCTGGAAAAGCTCCTTCTTCAGCAAAAGGCCCATGAGAATGCCCTGTTTCAGCAAATAGGAAGCTCCTGGATAAGGCCCTGATTCAAGAAAAGGCCCCGGAAAAGACCCTGATTCGGCAAAAGGCCGTGGAATTGGTCTCGATTCAGTAAAAGATCTTTTAATTGGCGGAAATAATCATTATTAAACTTAAAGTTAAGGTCTGCTTCTTTCGTTGTGTCATCCATCATATGCCACGTCCAATCCTCCATAAAGGTAGTCTGGGCAGACTACCTCCCTCCTGAAGCTGCAACAGATGAGTCGGATCCAAAAATGAATGAGTTGCTAAGCTTACTTTGTTGATATACTGCAAAACTTAAATACCTGCACTCGGACCAAAGTCAGGTAGTAATTTTCGTTGACTTGGTGGCTCATTTCCACTGTTTACTAATCAATGAAACTGGACAACGGAACTGACAAACTAAAACACTACTTGATAAAGAAAGAAGCACATCTTACAGATACTGCCCTTACCTCATTCCTCACTTCTTGGAAAAACGTTAAAAGACAGCAGAAATGCAAACTTGATTGCCGATTACCTGCCTACAACTTACAAATCAGCAAGGTAAGTACCCACGATTGTGTTCTATTACTATCATAGTCTTTCCTACTAAATGCAGGTTGGGAGCTTGCAGCTTACCTTAACTTGCAAAGAACAGCGAATGTAAGAAAGTCAGTAATCCTTAATCATGATGATCATGATCATCTTTTCCAACATTCAATTCCTTCCTTCCTAGGCTAACTTCTACGGAGACCACGAAGACTATATATCCTACTCTACGTTGCCGTTTGTGAATCCCCGTCTCAATCAAGTGAGACCCAACAGGTAATTTCTGTAAATGAAAGTTAAACCACTTTTGCCATAAATGTATTCTAACCAAATTAAGTAGCTTTGATTCTTTATTGCTAGGGCTATCATCAGGGCCGGGGCTAACACAATTCACAAACACTCCCTCAGTCCATAATAGTTCCCCGTCCAGAACAGTGCAGTAGCACTAGCAAACGATACAAATTACAGATGTTACAATAGTGAGATAAAAGCTGAGAGAGAACAGATCATGATCACTCACCGTATGAAATGTATGGCCCGCAACCCTCCTTCTCTTCTCCAATCTCCTCATAGCCAGCCAATACGGTTAATGCCTGTGGAGAAGCATCATCGCATCGTCTAGCACGTTGCTGAGGAGCACCAGGCATCAGTTTCATTTCAGATGCGTTAGCGCAAGGAAGGGCACGTGTACGAGGAATTTCCTTTGAGAACAAGGGTTGAGCTTAGGTGAACAGCCACACACTTCAACTTTTAAAGCTCCAGTTTGATAAAACGCCGGCAGTCAATTAAAAATCCAGAGAGGAAAACTTAACCGTCTTTTAACTCGTTAAAAGTGTTGTTCTAAACTTCCTGGCCAACAGTCAGTTGTCTATGTGCTTTTAATTTCGCGACTAAAAGCTTCATTAAGCTGTCAATTGCGGCTATCTTACTGGCCAGTGGCCAGTTTCGTTGAGCAGAACCAACTGTGTCAAACTGAAGTAATTCGACTTGACCATCTCCGGTTATTCAATCCGTGAACTTTCAGTTAATTGTGATTAAGTCCAAGGACCATATTAGGGTTTTGAGTTATTTGGAAAACTGTTCGAGGATTACTCAAACAGAAAAGTTCACTGACTGAGTTTCTGATTCGGCTGGACACCGACACCCTTTTGAGAAAGTTTCGTTGTAAAATCCGTGGATTCGCTGCAACTAATTGAGGCCTAGTTTACCACCAATCGGTCGAGACTTGACCAAGAAGCCAATTTCATTTTTCCTGGAGGCGTCGTTCCCTTAAAGTCTTCAAAATTCGGGTTAAAAATCGAGATCCGGTTCCCTGTTATCCATCTGGCATGGAGAACCACGAAAGTGACATTGAAGGATCCGTGGTAAGTGGTTTTCTACTATAATTTCCTAGTGCTAGTCGTATCAGAGCATCCGATATTCCAGTTAAGTCATAAACGTAGTTCGTCAGTTTTATTTGCCTTAGATTACACATTAGCTTTGATTAAAGCCGTCTTGATTTGATGCAACAGACACTTAACTCTAGACTTGCATTGTCATCGTTTCTTCCAGTAACTTGAGGATGGAAAAGTTGGTCAAATTACCACTGATTATAAGACATACGCTCGTTTAATGTTTAATGTTAGGAAGAGCAGGAGATTTATTGGAAAGTCGCTGCTGTCTGAATAGAGTGCGGCTCCTTTATCCTAGCACGTACGACAGGAAAATTAAAAAATTAGCCATGGGAAATTAGCATCTCTTGCCTAGTCATCATGAAAGTTAGAGGCTATGCACTCGGTTGGGGCTAATCAGTTTCTTTAAGTAGGACTGTGAAGCATAAAAATGTAAAACACTGAGAAAACTGGACACTTGATATGATGGGGAATCACGCTCCGCTCCTTCACAGAGATATCAAGAAATCAATCCTTGTGTACTTATCAGACACATGTTTTATTGCGCTCATGTCACCTTACTACACCCCTATTCAAATAGTGCATTTTAGGTACCTGTACATACATTGCTGTTCCATACCATTTCCTGTTGTTGGGGTGGAGGTGGACGCTTCTCCTCTGTGCACTTACATGCTTGAAGAGCTATTTCGAATACTTGATTTCATCATTAGCAAGCAAATGCAATTACTTATCAAGAATTTTAGCATGAATTAACTTATAATTATTCTGAGGCAGCAAGCACTAGAGCTAGAAGCTTGTGCTAAAATAATCATTATACGACGGCAAGTCATGGAGAACGCCACCAAGTTGTAGTAGTATAGCATAGAATAGAAGCCGTACATGATTATCACGATCGTAATCTAAAGTACATCAATGCGTCATTAAGTTTGGTTTGGTTTGATAATGAAACGGAATGAGCACTATATTGAGTGTGACGCCATAGTAGCTGCTATTGAAGGTTGATTATTGGGTGAAGTAAAAGTACATGTTAATAACATAGCTCTAGGAATACGTTTCAAGGTTTCATTTGTTTACCGAAATCGTGCGCATCGGTGTGTAGGATGGCGAATCGGCGATACGATGGGCTGACGCAGCAACGAATGTAATTAACGACTTGGTACTTATAGGGGACATCATGGATGGTGGTGAGGCAGGCTAGGCGTGCCTCATATCGTCATATTATAGGTTTGCGAGATTCGATTTAGTTAAATCCGAGAGTTGTTGCTATGATGATTCCAAATGTACTGTGGTCTTTCAGCAGCTCGTTCTTGAAGGATCTAGTTTGATTGGTGGAAGAAGTGATGAAGCTGACATTCTTCGTGTCGGTAGATATTTTTACGCCTCAGCAGGCATTTACTTGCTGTGATTGTAATTGTCATTAAGGATTATTTTTTCAAACATTAATTACACTGCGATATATAGAAAAAATATTCCAAGCAACCAACCGCCACGCAAATTATTATCGCAGAAGTATATATAGTAATGTCTCTAATCGTCATTATCCATGTGCATTGCATTGCAGTGAGCTGATCAAGTTAATATTACGTTTTGTCTCATCCTTTCTTGTTGTTTGTCATGCCGCAGTGCACGAATGCTTGGTTGATGACAGCATATGTGGCGTTGGCGTTCTCAAGTGCAATTATTCGCGACTTATTATGGTTGAAGGAGATGAGCATATAAAATGAATAATTGCAATCAATCTATCATTGATCCAGCATTATTGCTGCCTTGTTCAAATATGCTTAGGTTTTAGAGGACGAGGACGACAGAGGCAGATATAATTCGTTGCCATATTGTGCATCATTTCCAATCTTCATCTCCCACATCTTCCGCCTCCTGGTCTGCATCATTTTAATTCACTCGAATATGACTGAGGAGGAGTACAACTATTTATTGCTGCTACGAAACATTAATTGCATTAACGAGGGTGGTGATTCACAAGTGCCATTGCTTGTAGTCAAACCAACCGTGTGATTCGCGTCCCAATCCCACTTCTCTGCTTAATGAGGCACGGAGTCTGACTTAATGCGAATCTTGAGAGGGAGATATGTGATCATGATCAAGTACAAGGTAGGTACACATATCAAGGCAAGGCTTGGTTTCAATCTTGGATGAGAACGACCACTGAACATGATTAGCGTCATCACCCAGCTTCATCAGATGATATAAAATGTTGAAAAAACAAAAAGTGTTCTGCATTACTCATCCATCCATTTGTCTTTCCACCTACCTTGAGCCTTGAGGCATTGTCATTTTTTATTAGAGCTGGCAATGAATCAGGTAGATGCAGTCAATGCAGTGCTGGAAGGAATTATTGTGGAAATTCGTTTCAATCGTTGGAATTAATGTGACTTGATACGAGAGAGCCCAGATTTTCTTGGCGCTCAATATTGTCCACGCGTGTAGCAAAGTCTCGTTTCGTTTGTATAGGCTTTGTGTAGCTTGATAAACGGACGACGCGAATTAGAATCCGATTTTAATCAAGTCAGGAATAACACAAGGAAGAAGCATTCCCTTTGCACGGTATAGTCTCATATGCAGTGCTGTTCTATTGTTTCAGAAAGTGTATCCAAGCGAATGAGTCGATAGAAATTTTATAGATAACAGCTTATCGGTGGGGTGAGGTGATGCTATTCTAGGGTTGGAGCTGGACATGTAAATCACAATCAATCTATTGAGAGGACACGGTCAGTCGGATGGGAGGATAGGCTGGTCAGTGGATTAAATTCTGATACTACATTAAATGTGTGAATGTACTTCCATTTGGGTTCAGGTTCAGGGAGATAGAGGATCCATAGAGCAAGTGAAGAGGATTTGATACACGGATTCTCCTTGATGGAAGAGAAAGGGGTTATGGTATTGGTGGAAGAATTTCTTTTCGTGTGACATTAAATGTGTATCAACGGAATCGATCAACGGTGTACCAAATTGACAAAATCGCTGTAGCATCAAAGGTTATTAAATCAATGCAAAGGCTGCGAGAAGGAGGGTACTTGGCTAAATTTAGATTGATATTTCAGCTTATGGATTTATTGTAGTCATATTGGACTTAGCTGGCGTCTTCAGCTCCCCTATGTGCCTTCCTGTCTTTCCTCTGACTATTAATTGTAAAGCACTTGCTTTTAGCCTTGGATTGTCTGGGATTGAAAGTAGGCGAGAGTTTGAGAAATGGATTGGAAACTGGAAAGGAGGAAAACAAGCCATTTGACTACTTGTTGGGGGTCAATGAGAAGAAACTTGTGTAAGCTGGGGAGGTGGTTGATGCCGAGACATTCTAGCAGAGGCAAGAACTGGAAACAATAGAAGGTTTTCTCTGAGCATTCCACAATTCCACACCTCATACCGTACCAAGAATTGGGAAGGCAAGTCTACGACTAAAGTTGTAAATTAAAACGGTTATAGTTTTATATAAGCTTTATCAAAAGTGGAACTGACACTTGACTTCTACAGCTCGAGTCTTCTGAATCCTTGCCTTGCTGGGGTGGACGGTGGGAGGCCGTCAAGTGAAATAATAATAGATTCGTTTCACTTGATACAGCGCAAGGCACGTTTATATGAAATTGTAACTGAAAGCGGTAAATTCATAAAGGACTGGAATTGGTTCGTAACGTTCTTGGAATTAGAAGTCTCAGATTGGGAAGCGTTATCCAATAAAAGAAAAGGTAACTAGCCACCCTGCCCTGGTGTAACATGGCTACATCGCTAAAGTCATCTCAAAATGAGTTGCATTTGCATAGCTAATTGCTAGTGGTAACAAAGCTTTGTTGGTTTTTGATTTTGACTCTAGAACAACAATGTAATGGTGGAGAGGTTAAATGCGCAAGTTGTTACTGGAAAGATCTTAAGCAGAATCTAGGAGGAGTTTCAATTGTCAAGCTTGGCATCATTCAATATTAGAAGCTGGAACCGGAATAGCATCATGCTAACCTTGATAACAAGTCCACTAAGCTCTTCGGATCATTTAATCCCAGCCTGATTCTCATTGAACGATATTGCTTGTTGGAATGAAATTGATATCAAGTTATTACGGGTTCGTGTAGCTAATACCAGTATAAATCGAAACAGAGTATGCAGGCTTGTATTTTGTGAGTAGTTCATCTTGCCTTCATTTCAATCATCAACTTTATCACAAAACAACTTGCAAGCAGGTCTTAATTTCTGGAGATGGATAAATTGATAGGCTAAGGGAAGGAGGAAAAACAAGATGTATGTCTGGAAGAAATCTTTGGTTGATTACACGATTGCTACAGAAAATGAATCAGCCGTATGTTTGTAGCAGTTTTTATCTAGAGAATTTGCATAATAGCCAAATAAAAGCAACTGCAATACGCGCAATGCAATGGCGTTAAGGAATCCGTCCTCTTATCATCATCAGCTTGAAACTAATAATTGGAGCAATTGAATGGAATTTGGGGCTGGAGCCTGGAGTGATGGCACATGTGATCGAATATGCAACACACAGCACAGCTTTCATGCAAATACATACGCGACAGTCGACGGCTAGAGAACTAAGCATTCCGTAAAATTGATATTCTAATGAGCTGATAATGTGACCATGTCGCATTGCATTCGCATGCGCATTTCTTTTGCAACTGACTGAGACAAAACCATGGGTTATAAGCTGGACAGCTTCGGTATCATTGTAAAGCTTTGGAGAATGAACTAATTCTAAAAATTTCATAATTGACCAGACGATCTGGAGTAGGATAGCGCACTAACAGTTGAATTCACGCTACCCCGTGAATGCATTCATGCGGGGGTGCGTTAATTTGTATCCTGAAATAGGACTTGCTTCGTGGCTTGATTGCATTGGTTACAGGAAAAGTTGTTCATGAGTCTGGCAAGGCAGGTGCCTAACAAAAATTATGGCGGGTTCTTGGAGCTAGTACATGGCTGCAGGCAAATTCACATTTTCGTAAGGACACATTTTAAGTCGAAAGTACAACAAATATGGAGCTCTGCTTTTGACATTCAAAGCCATGAATTTTCCTCAAAGTCTTAAACGACGAACATGTGATAGGAGGCGACCAGAATGAGCTTTGTAGAAATATTTTTATATCAGGGTCAGGTGAGATAACAGAACCCTTTGCTCGTGTTGACAGTAATGTGTACAGCTGTAATTAAGGATGAGGGGCGGAGAGTGCTTCTGAAGTTGTGAGCTTGACTCCTCGTGCTCAAGGTTGTGGAAAGCAAAAGAGAAATTGAATTTAAATAGCATCTTTATTGCTGTGCTCTTGGTCATTACCCACAGGAAAGAAGTTAGATTGGAAGGACAAATTCATCAAGCAGTGTTTCGACAGGTTTTTCTAATTATCAGAAAAACTAGATTCCGAATCTCTTGACCGTCTGTGATTAAGCACAGGTCATATGATAAAGGATCTCGTTCGGACCAGGGCTGAGATCTTAATTCGCCGTTGTCTATTACGCAATGCTGACGTAGTAGCAAGCTGACTCGCGATTTAACATTGTTAAGGCAAGGATGACTTTTGAAGAATAGAAAACCTTATCACTTAATTAGCACATCCAAAAACAGAAAAGGAGTACCTCGATTCTCTAAATCTTCTGCCGCAGAATCGTCTTCATCTTTGTCGCTGGAGGGACGCTAGTGTGAATGGAGTTTGTTGCAAAGTACAAATTATTCAAAGCAAGAAAACCAGCTCATGTGAGAAATTGATTAGCAAGATTGTGCTAATTTTATATGGAAGGATAGCAGAGATGATATGTTCAAGCCCAAGGTTGGAGTGACTACTTCATCTGCGGTACTGTAACTTTGTAAGGAAAGCGTCTTGGAAGTTGAAGCGGTGCATAGTAGCTTTTCTACATCGGTACCACCAGGTGTGAACGAGTTGCTCCTTCGGTTTACTGAATGAAATTTCGAAATGAGAAGTTAAAGCTCACGTAAGCGGAAGGCTAAGTGAAATCACAGTGGTTTAGCTTCATATAATTTGCTAAATTGAAAAGTGGAGTTTTTCAAGATTAAATTATACCCTTGCTCGAGCACCCGCTTAGGTAGGCAGGAGTGCAATAATTATAATTACCAGTTGCAAGTTTCAGAATCTGAAGGAGGTAGGTTTCAGTATCCGATCCGCTGTCATGGTCAGTTTTAAGGGTCAACATCGAAGATCGTGGTAGACATTTCTTAGGTTTCGTAAACATGAAGTAGGCAGGCCAATCGGTACATTCGTGGTTCTTATTAGTATCAAGCTGAGTTAATTGGTGGTTAGGATGGTAACCGGGTAGTACTCTTTACGAGAATGAGGAATTTGAGGCATTTCAGTAACCTCTTCGGTATTGCAGGCAGTGGTGCTGAATGAAAAGGTCAGTGTTTTTCTTCTCGTTGTTTAAAACTGCAAAGGTAAATTGGATTCCGGTAAGAGGAGCCCTTATTAGAAATGAAATCGAAATCCAACGTCAATAAATATAAGCGATGGTAATATGCCTCAACTCTGAAAATTGAATTGAGAAGCACTATGAATTCAAGGAAAAGCCAGGCGGTTATTTTGGTTTGATCATGAAACATCTAGCTATTCTGGCTCGACTCGGGATCAACAAGAGCCATTAAGGGTTCAAATAAAATTTGACAGGATGTTTAGTTCAAGGAGAAGGGATATGAAAAGGATGGAAGAAGTGCGTATCAAGGGACTGTGGTAAATTATTGTTGTGGGCGGGTATGAACGCTGTTGTGAAAATTCTTGCTTTAGTGATTTACCGCGGATGATGGAATCGAGAGACACTGCAGCACAGATTGTGGTGGTTAGTTTTTACATTTTCAGAAAGGCATATGGTCCAAGAAGGAAAGTTTCAAGGGTGATAGCAAGGGTCCAGCCGCAGCTAGCCTTGGGATTGAATATTACCAGACGCGAGATTGATTCCATATGATCCTTCCAGATTCGAGGTTGAGTGAAACACAGAAACGCGTAGCCGTAGCCGATAAAAGGATGCGGAGATTAGGTTTGGCTTCCTCGGTAATATGAGCAAGGGTGCGTTTGATGCATGGCTTTAGTTTCCGCTAAATGCTAAATCGGTAGATTTGTGAACGGGGATTTGTATGGTACGAAAAGAACTTGGGTGAAGGCGCAATGGTGGATACATCTGGAATCAACAAGTGAGTGGGTAGCCTGAATTTTTGACTTGTTCGTTTTTTGTTTTATGTTGGTCTTAGAAATGTTGAAGTGGACGGCTGTAGTCCTGCTAATTTTGGTTCTGACCCTGACTCATTTTAAGGCATATGCCATTTGATCTTATGTAAGGTCCGAGAAGTAGGATTAGACCCGAATGTAGATCCAGTGTCTTTCACTGCTTCATGATTGCGGTTGGGGTGAGTGTAAGAAATCGAACGGTATAGCGATGTAGGGGCAGATGATAAAGATAAATGGACGAAATCAAGGTCTCCTCTGACTCGGAGAAGGAGGGAAGGAGCAAGGGAGAAACTTTTGGATTGGACAGATGATTTGATGCATCTTGTCCGCCCATCGCCCTTTCTTCTATTCAGTATAGTCCGTCTAGAGAGATATGATGTTTTGAACAAAACGTTTGATAATGTAGGTCAGGCGGGAATTAAAAACATATTTTCAATTTGTTATACCGCTTGGCATATCAATTGGGGACTTGGTTGCAGCAGGGTACATGTATTCCGATTATCAGGAGTGTAATTGATGAGAATGAGTTGACAGTATTTTCAGTGCGGAGAATCATCTGAGGTTAACTCAGGTAGCATCTTGTGCAAGATCTTCAGGGTAGGATTAGACAAGGTGAGACTGTAAGTGTGAGCGAGATGCAAGCTGGCAGGATATGTTTACGGACACATTATCTGAATTAATATGCAATGGAAGTTGCCTTCTGATTCCACAAGGACATTGTGTAGCTATAGGGTTCATAGGGACTGGAATGAAGAAATGGATAAATGATCGTTTCGCTGCTCTTGTTCCGCTGTCGTGTTGTACCACCGGCGTGTTAGAGATGATGATGAATCTTGAGATTTCACATAGGTCAGTGCATCTTATCCCTTAGAGAAGAGCAGGATGGTACCTTAAAGGCTGGATGACCTGCTCTTAGCTTGTGTTAAGGGATCGGTGCAGGGATACTTTGCATACATAGGAGCAGTGATAGGATCCATAGCAACTGGTAATATGTAGTACTTTGAAGATGGAGAAATAATGAATATTTACAAGTCCAAGGAACAATTTGTAAATCTATTGCGACAAAGTGGAAACACGCTAGTGAGGAAACCCAAGAGGTGTATGTACCTATGCTAGATGAGGCGTTATAACTGCTTGAAAGAGCAAGGCCTTGAGACCTAGATCGAGTGGTTGGATTCGTGACTGGCAATGGCTGACAAAGACAAAATCCATGCTTTTAGCCAGCGATAATCCGAAAGAAAGGTCACTTCCATTTGGACTTGATCATTGATGTCGACTGGTTGGCTCCGAAGACCTTATAGTGCAGTTTAGGAAGAGGCAAACGGCCTCAGTTCAGCTTGGAATGATTTTGATGGATCGATGGAAAAATGTTTACCAGAATTGAGGAAAATTATGCATCGGACACATTGTTGCATTGTAATAAGCACTGAGGTGCAGTGCGGTGCCTGAAGATACAAATTTTGAATAATAAATTAAAGCATTTTATGCTTGTCATTCGACCTCGGATTCTGAGAACGTCGTTCATAGAAACTGGTGCAGTTGAATGGGAGACGCAGGAGTTGAATGCTTTGATTCGTCATCGTGGTCTTTGTTTACGTTTAATGGATTTATAAACTTTTCAGAAATGAAATGAGGGCATTGCTTTATTATTTTCAAGTGCATTGCTTTATGGCTCTGCTTCCTTGTTATGCCTTAAGATTTCAAGTTCAACAGTATTACCGTTGTTCAGTCGCTGAGAGAGTGCAGAGATGCATATTCATCGTCATCGGTTCGGATTTGGGAATTGGGAACAAAGCTGGAATTTGAACTTAGAGCTACTGAAGAAACAAAACTATGTTTGTTTGCACAACCAATAAGAAGAGATGATGAAATAGAACTGCACGATGTTTGTAACGTTTTGAATTGATTCTTGAATTTTTGCAATGAAATTTTCGCTTGATCTGATATCGACCTTTTTGAAGTACCTGGTATTGGCTTGACATGATTTACCGTAAATGTGTCTTTCATTTCATTTCGAACCAGACGCAGACTTAAGAGAAGCTGCACTTTTTCATGACCTGGACTCAAGTGAGCCAGTAAATGCATTATGGCGAAAAGATTTAAGTTTCATCTCAGATTTGCAAATTGAAGTTGAAGTTGAAGTTGAAGTTGTAGCTTTATTGTCAAGCCATTCAGTATTAGATACTGGTTTTCAATGACAGACATGAAATATACTCTTTCTATTTCTACATTTTACTACGGGTAGGTTATCTTCTATTTAGGAGAGTCATGTGGAAAATTAATGCTTTTAATTTTTTCTTTGCATTAAGTTTGAGGATGTGGCAGAGGATCGGGGATGTGCTTGCGAATGAAAAATTGCACGGTAATCAGGATGCACATGGCCTGCTCTATGTTTCCAAAAGACCAGAGCACAGGCGCTTCAGGCATTTCAGCTTTAAGTAGAAATTCGAGATAACGGGATTTGAATCCGCTGCTGCATGGTTCTGTCATTTCATTCAAGCTCGTAGGTACAAAGTTTGTATCCTGAAAACAGCAGAACCCAGAGAATATTTGTTCAAAGCTACTACTTATTGTACATCTGCTTCATCCAAAACGATTACATGTGTGCTTTATTCAGCTGGAGAGCCCGATTAAATCCAATCGATAAGTCTCGTCTTTTTCTCCTGCATAAGTAAATTGGTAGGTTGAAGGTTGAAGTGGGACGAAAATAACGCGGGTTGGGCCGGACAAAGCTGGAAGATCGCGGCGTAGGATGATTTTACCCCAAAAGGTTTGATGTATTCCTAATTTGTGGAGAAATTTTGATCCGACGCGTAAGACTAGGGAGAGAACAAGGGAAAGGATTTTGATCCAGCTGGTTCGTCGGATGGAGTGTAGCGGGTAAAAATTTCATCTGCTCAGGTTCTACTTTGTATTCGGTCTGGTCTGGTGTCCTTTGATTCTTTTGTGGCGGGTGGTCGAGGAGTAAAATATCAAATTTTTGTCGTGAATTGAACCAGGTTTGGGGTGAAAAAACTACTTGTCAATGGGTAGGAAATTCATGAAAGTCTCCTCTCTGATAGAGGATGCTTGGCGTGTGTCAAATCAACGGGATGGAAAGAAAATGCAAACGCATCTCCGATTCACGGATCTGAGCACGTTCCATCGATAAAAAGGGTGAAGCATACCTGATAGGATTACGGGACGTGGAGCAGTTCCTATGTACTGAGGGGTTTTTCGAAACACCTTGTTTTGTAAAAAAAAGACTCTTTTTTACGGGGAAATGTGGAAAAACGAAGTAAGTAACGGAGAAAAGTTGTACATCCTTACTGCTTACGTATGCTCGAAAGCTGGGATGGCGGTTGAGGACGGGTGATGGGTTTGTGAATAAATTTGATATGCAGAGCAATGTTGGTTTTTGAGAGTTGGTCCATTTTCATTCAAATTCGACACATTTCCGAGGGTAATATTTTGGGAGAACAAAAAATGCATGAAAAGGTGAAAATTGCCAGGCGTGAACAATGTGACTGAGTAGAAAACAAGGAGGGGAAGACGTAAAATAATGAAGCGGGATCAAAGGCTCCATTCAGTACCTTTTAGCAGGGGTGCCCTTAGAGGCAGACAGGCGAATATGGGCTGTTTTCAAGGGCTATGCCAGGGCAGGGGACGTATTTAGATTTTCGCTGATCGATATGGAAGAATTTCCTAAATCCTGGAATATAATGCGATCGACAAATGGATCAAGTGAATATTCTATCAGTTTTTTATTGATCTGCTCGGTGTACAGAGGGTGGCTCTTTCTATTTTACACACTTTTAAACCGTTGCATGTGCACTATCCTTTCAAATTTCGGCTAAATTGAGTTAACCATCTGAAAGCGCAGATTCCAGGCTATCTAGTGATATTTTTTCTTTGGCCAATTCTGTCACTATAGGGAATTTATTAATTAAGACACAATATTTAAGTAAAAAAACCACATATCGGGTTCATAGACTCACATGACCCTGACCTGCGCTGATGACCTCATGTGGAAAACCTTGAAATTGGGTTTTAATTTTTCCAAGCTTATAACTTTGTTCATAATGATTAAATTGGAATGCTATATGGCGCAAATTAATCCCCTAATCATTAGCTTCGATTTAAGCCATGTTTGATTGGTGTGCGATCAAAAATACGAAAGTTATTTAAAGTAGAAAAGTGTGTAAAATAGAAAGAGCCACCCTCTGTATGGAGTCTAGGTGGTTC
>VRMD01002160.1:0-14108 GCA_009872375.1 Sminthurides bifidus | reverse complement strand
GGAAAACTCAATTAATCTTCACCAGAGGAGAGGACAGGTTGAGGTTCTTTAAGCACTCTAATCTAGACTTTACTTTTACTTGTCACTTGTCTGCGCCATTATTTGCCAAGTATTTAGATTAACTAAAAGGTCGCATAACTCTTGCAGACTCGTCTCCATCTTTGGATCATCACGACAACGGAACACACCCCCTTGTGTTTTAATGTGAGCATCGTAAAAAGTAATTTGATGTATTCACTCAAATTTGAAAATCAACTGCTTTTAATACATCATTGTAGCTAGTAATAGTGGAATTGCGCATGAGTTTTCATTAAAGTTTTAGCCGGATGCACAGACGTTTTAGTACGGCTAAAAGCTGTGAAATCAATTCCGTCCACATGCAATGTCAACTAATTCTGCGACTAATTATAATACTAAGTCTTTGAATTCAAAAAGGCTTTCTGTGCGTCACTTACAGCTGTAGTCCTTGTTGTAGTCTCAAACAGCATATGGTTCATCTCAAAATGGCATTTTCTCCCTCGCTACAAATCACCTAGCTAACAAACCAACTTAAAGCAAGAGCACGCGCTGTCTTGATACTGCACAAATGATCACGATCGCGCCGTAGTCCGAGCCCGCATATGATCATTGCCTTATTAAGTGTCATTAACAACGCATGAGATCAAAGACGCAAAGACGTAAGGGGTAGAGAAACGAAAGAATGTGGTTGGAAGCGCCGTCACTAATTTCATGCATCTGAGTTACCTTCTCGTCCCTGAGCATGTTGTGGATAACACTTAACTTGAACGTCCCAGCTGTCACCGACCATCTTCGAATCTAATTCATGAGCTTGCATTCCCACAGTACAGAGTACATTTTCCTTGCTCAAACAAAGTGGACTCAATTACGCTGCATTGCATTGCTGCTCGCTCTTTCTCTCGTCGCATCTGAGTCATCGAATCATTCATGCTTCGCATTACTTTCCACTCTAATGAAATGTCAGACTTTCTCCAGTAAACGTTATCATGTCGTGCGGTACACTCCTACAGCTCAGGGCTGTCTGTGAATCATGTCTTGAAATGTGTTTCATGGCCTAAAAAGATACTACCCACTGGAGATTCCTTCTTAAAAATTGTTTCAACAAGAAGCCGACAATGTCTGATTCCCATCTACAAGACACCTTCATGATTGTCCGCCACACCTTAAGAGCGTCATCGTAATCAAGCTCCAGTTTGATTTTTATTACAACCGGGGTTCATTACTGTACTCACGCATCTTGAACTTTATTATGTGGCAAGGCTCAAAGTCGGAATTGTTCCTGTAAAGCAGGTTCAATTTCTGAACCATTTGCAGCAATAAAATTGTTCCCCAAAACTGACTGTGTTTTACACCTCGCCTTTAATAAACAGTAAAAATGCAACAATGATTCAATGCCGCCGCACGCAAACTAGTTTTTACTTGTAAGCAAGTAGTACAAATACAATCATTGGGATATCCATCACACAATGAAGTTCTTGTTTGCTATGACAAAGGCTGGATTCCAAGTTGGCAATCCTCGTTCCCATTTTTTGAGGCCTTTGGAGTCCCAACTTTGAAGGATAATATTAACTCTTTCTCCGAAATTTTTCGGACTCGCTTTAGTTGAACAGCTTGTGTATTTGTAGGATCATCACGTGGTGTTCTTCGCAAGTTCTGCAAGCAGCAGACCCGAAATGAGAAGCCATCTATAACAGTGAACGGTTCATGCTCACGTTCGGTAGTAAATGAATTTCAGTTTCGTACTGAAATCGAGAAAATCCCGTAAAGAGTGAAAACCCGACGTGAATGAACCATATTCATCTGAGTTCCCTGTTACAAACTAACGAAGCCGTCACTAGTAGTGGAAAGCAGAGGAATGAGGATGAAATTTATAGTTGTTACAATTGGCTCCCTTATTTCAACTCTACCAAGGTGAGGACTGCATCAAAAGCTGCAACTTCATCCAGATCAGCTCAAGCCACGTCTCTACTGTGATCAAACTATCCGATGAGCGCTTCGCCCTCCCTCCTCATCATTATTCCGAGCCGCCGTCACATTTTAGCCATTGAATGTTAAAAACAAGGAAAAACTGGCTTCCTTTCCAATCACCACAGCACGGCTGCAAAATCAGACTCTTTCCCTCTTCAGCTCACTACTCAATCACTCAATAGCCAAGCACTCACCTGTGGCAAATCATTTGTTCGCAGAGAATGTAACTGGAGTAATTTGCAGGGTTCAGTTAACTATGAATCGTAAAGTTAAACTGCTGCTTCGGCCGATCTGCGTGCAATGTTTACGAGAACGTGTAGACGGAGAGAAGGAGTCTCCATAAGACAAAACTCCATGAAGAGATGCTTGCTGTAATTCATTCCAAGACTCGTCAGCAAAGCAACATTCCTCCTTTGGAGCGTGATGGTCAGACGTCCATCTCATCACCTGTGCTGGCTCCAATTCCGTCATGTTTTTCCGTCTCCAGCCGACAGCTAACACCCAATTCCTTCGTTTCTTACGCCTCAAACCTCCTGCTATTAACAGCAGGCAGATTTCATCAATGAAGCCTACAAGTGATTCAATAAATTATCAAAGTAAGTCAGTCCAGCAGTCGTGAATTTTGCCACAGTTACTCCCTTGGACGCATTTGGGCGACGGGGTTTGTTTGTTTCTGGCGGCTTCCCTCCGAACCGACACAATTTTCGACGCTAGTCATCAGATGAATGCAGTTATTTTTAACATACTGTTAACAACTAGTAGTGTATTATTTGAAGCGAGGAAGTCGTTAATAGCTATACTAGTACAGCCATGTACGTACTGCTACCGCTGACCATAAAAAACATGGCGTTGCATCCATCAGACAAAACATTTGTGCCTATTGCATCACGGGTTGCCAGCAGCACACTCTTTTTCAATTAAGCCATGCAGTGTGCCTGCTACTTTACCAAATCGCATTCACTCCGACTTCCTTTTCTCGTTACGAACATACGAACTGAGAAGGCAACTTGTCACCCTGACTGTATCATGGCATTGTGTTCTCTTGCCACCATGCATTGTACTTTTACCACCTGAGAGTCAATGAGTCATCTAACAATTTGTCTAATTTCATTACAACATCCTCTGTAGAATCTGAATCAGCTTAGGCCCTTCGTAGACTCAACCAACACCAATTTCAGAATGCCATGGAAAGCATGAGTGGAGCAAGTAAGCATATTTTTGACCCATTGAATCTGCACCTGAACTCTTTTAGCACAACCATCATGCCTTATATGCTCCTGTCAACCTCGTCAATGAGTTCAGTTCACCTCACTTTTCAAGGTCTTGGTATCCCTGCGTCTTTTCCACTAGTGCCCCCGTTCTTTAAAGTGCATTCGCTCTTGCAATAAGGCATTACGTGATCTTAAATTTGCTAACTGTCATTTGAATATTGGCGAATCCGCTCTCCGCCAACCCTCTGTTCACCTCTACCGCCGTTGTAAAACGTTGCTGCCATAATAACAATGGCGAGTTCCTTTGATCTCATCCAAGGGTCGTCATGCTATCTCAAAGCGTAAAACAACCTCTTCATTTACAATTCAGTTCTTCTCAACACCTTTCCCAATGCCAAAATTCGGTTAACTTGCTCAAAACAATGGGAAACTTTTGAAGCGGCCGCTCTGCACACATACTTATCAATTCGTTAAGGTTAGCTTCATTAAGTGCCGTTCCTTAACATGGCTCCCACGCATAGCAGCTTCCCTTTTTAATCCATATTTCAAGGATACAATCAGCAATAACCGTTTTCTTGTTCCCTTATAGTCATTCTATATCATGGTGACGAGCAACTTTGTCCCACTGACTGAATATCTTCATTCACCTGCCAAAAAAAGTAATTCTTCACATTCTGGGTTCCTCCATGCAGCAGCCCGTTGAGCATAGCGTCAACTGGTTCAGAATAGTGCATTTTAAACAACGAACATGAACAAAGACACTACCAAATAACTGTCGGTGAGTCTGGCACATTCCTTGGCTTAAATATTTTAAAAAACTAAAAGATCCATGAGTAGCTGATGTACTAATATGCGCTTTAACTGGCACCAATATCTAATTCCCACACCTTCATCCCTATCCATTAAGACTTTTGTAGCAAAACTATGAAGAACTTGCAAATCTTACCTACTCTGACGCAATCTCCTTCATGTAAACAACCTGGTTTTTCACGCTACGCAATTTCCCCTTCCTACAAAATGCACACTATCACTTACTCTCTCATATTAACATTTTTCATTTCGGATCCTTCTAATTACGGTAATTAAGTTTTGAGCGGAATCTACAGCTTCTCAGCCTTTGAAGACGTGTGCATGACCGGATGAATGAGCACAATTACTTCGTAACTTATCCTCGATTTCTAACGACACCACAGTCGGCATTATTATAGGAAAAGCAAGAACAACTTGCAAGTAAATGAGACATGAGCATTCGTCAAGGTAATACTGATTCGCTAACTAACTTGACTTCACAAACTTGTTGGAATAATTTGATTCGGGATAAAGCACCGAGTTCATGTCTCCACGCAGAAAGCACAATAACTGCATGACGACGACTACAAGCTTATGTTTCCTTTTATTTACTTCATTAGACATTATACTTTTCGCGTCCGACACGCAAGCTGGTCACCTATCCGCTTTTCTGTAAAACTTTGTCGCTCATTTTCTACATTACCGGTTCCTTGGAAATGAATACAGTTTTGTGATAACACAGCATCATCAAGCGGTAGCGCTTCACAGGCAAAAATTACCATATTTTACTTTCTCATTAATGACATGTCCGAAAGGACCACCTTTTAAATTAGCATGAGACAACGTATGTGCCCGACAATCCATCTGCCTGCAAACCTTCAGAGCTTCAACTCTAACCGCAGAGGATTCTGCAACATGGAACTCGGAATTTCTCCTTCGCTCCTTGACTTTACAGCATCGTAAACAAAGTCAAGGGTATTTAGTTTCATTATGAGTTCAAACTTCTTCACAAATCCTAAAACTCGTAAATACAGCAAGTTACTGCCGGAAAATACCCTATCTAATTGCCTAATTATGCAAAGTCTAATTACCTAAAGTTCTAACAAAGAAAGAATACGAGGCGATAAGTATTTCAGGAACTAGCGCTCACATTATGACCAGTCCAAGAGGCAATTAAGGGTCATTTACTCTGATACCATCGCTTATATCGCCAAGGAGATTTTAAATGTGAAGATGATATCGCGCAAACCAGACAGTGAGACAGTAACGTGTAGAAGGGAGAATTATGCCTTAAGAACCTGTGACATGACGTTGATTCGCTGTTCCCAGCGAGAAAATTTAACGCTGATTCTGAAGCACTGCAAAGAGATGAGTACGACGTGTTTCCTCCGCGTTTGATCAAGTGCACAGATTTTCGGCAACCTAAGACAGGAACAGATGATAAAGGAATTCCTTGTTAGGTTGAAGAACTGGAACTGTTGGTTGGAAAGGTGCAACTTGTGTGAATAAGAGCTAAGAGAAACGATTCCCAGCGAATCGAAAGGAAAAACCACAACAACTTTTTTACTCGCAGCTCCCCAGTAATTAAGTTCGATGAGAGGTTTTAATTTACTCTTCTTTTGGCAAAATCTGCACCATCATCCTTCGCCAAGCTCAAATAACATTGGTTTTAATGCCCCGCAACTCCTTAGCATGGCTTGAGGACAGGATCATCCTCCAATTAAAAGTGAAGACCATGTCTGATACACTATCAGCTTCAACAAACTCTATTGCCTCCAGAATCATGTATCGTAAGCGCATGTCTGAATGATTCTGGCGGAACTTGTGTACTTGATTTTTCTACAAAATGGCTCCATCAGTCCATCCGACTCGAGAGACTGATAGAGAATACAAAGCCGATCGCCAAAGAATATTAGTTTGTTCAAGTGCTACAACCGATATCTCAAGGAGCCAAACTGTTGTGAGGGTGTAGAACTTCATCCGAAATAACCGCGATGATTCATTGAAAAGAAGGCTTTGATCCCGAAGAAAAACGCAAATATTTCTGTTTTAGATTATCAGTTATGTACAATGGATGCAATGATTGAATTGACGCAATATTTGCTTGATTAACTTTCGTACATTTATGATTGTGAACTAATCTCAAAGCGAGCATATTAGTCACTCATATGTAAAGAGTAACTCCATTGAACTTGATGCAAAGCTATAAATGAGTGTCGAGAAACTGAAAGGCGTTTCGGTGTTTACCATCGCACTGTTGAAGTAACAGGTGCATGTGTTTCAGGTTCACATGTTTCTGTCTTTTAAATCCGTCTTATCAACTCTTCTACCTGCCAGCAAGTAAACCTGATTTGTAAACCGTCAGAGCAAGCTAGCAGGTCCTAAGTAGAAATGAAATTCTTATCGTATTCCTCTCACCAGTTTCTTACAGACGGTTCTTGATCTCGCCCTAAACGGATACTTATTTTCGCATAACATGTGCAGCCTAAAGACTACATAGCGCCATGGCTTCCAGAAACGGCTTGCCATAATCCTTTCTTTGTTACATAGAGCTGCGCATGAGTGCAATTAGCTATAAATTTTGAAAGAAAAATAGTACTCACTTTTGCATCGAAGTTATACAGCAAAGCCAAGTCAGCCTTAATCAATCGCCTCTGAGGTTGATCGCCATTAGCTAATTGATTTGTTCCGTTTGGCACGTCTTTTCTTCCTTGAGAGGCCAAGCTTTTATTCCCGACACCATTGCTCTCCGTCAGATCCGCAGATGAAATTCTTCGTCCACGGGCTTTTTGCACATCTGAAATGAAGCGCTTAGTCATAAGTAAATGTCAATCTTCCTTCTTTACGGCACTGGTTTTACGGCTACTGGTTACTGTGGTACAAAACATTACGTCCGTCTCAACTGTCGGATTTCATCACGTATGTCAGCCAGACGGCTATTAAGGAAACACAAACAATTTCTTCGATATTCGTCGAACAGTTTCAAATCATCGATCTTGTTTTGGTAAAGCCAATTTAGAAGAACTTGAATCATCTGAACCTGAACCTGAACTGCAGATCAATGCGGTATTACATCATATGCGTTCGAGTTTTTCCCTCTGTAAATATTTGAAGTCGGAGCTGAGGCCTCTTTCCCACTGGTCCTACCACATGCAAAATCCCAGTACCAATAATTAGGTAGGTATGAGAGTGAAAATTATTGATTCAGTCATTACTTTTACTCAGAGGCTATCGCTGCCAAATTCCTTTGCTTGAGTTTTTGCCAAATCTTATAATGCGTTCCGTGCTAAGCCGACTCTTGATTATTGCTTTCTCATTATTATTGAAAGGTGGTTTCTGCAAAATACTAGTTGGGCTTGTTATAACTGTACATGTTTGTGTGCAAGTGGATCCTAATTAGCATCTTTTGTATGCTGATGGCACTCTGCTGGTGAACAAGTGGACGAAAAACTCTACCCTACGAGCAAAAAAAGTGAGCAAACCCGGCTGGGAGCCCGACTCGTCTTCATCTCCTTCTTGGCCGCTACGGCACTTGCTAATAAGCACTACAGCACCCTATAACCCAGTCTTCACACCTTGCCCCATTCACCTGTCCTCGCTCCTACACTAAGTTACAGAACGGTAAATCAGGTAATCATCTTGTTGTGAGCAAATACTGCTAAATATTTCTAAAAGTTGATATCTAACACAATAACATCTAAGTTAGAGCATCTCCAACATGGTCTATTCAAGTGGAACGAGGCTTTGTAAAGACGAAATATAAAATGGATCAATTTATACATTGTAAATATAAAAATTTTAGGTAGAATTTGCCTTGATGAAACTTCTTCAATGAATGATTTTAATGGCTAGAAGTAATGCACTGTTTTGATTTGAAGAAAAATGCCTAAAAGTGTGGGTGCCCTCAAGCAAAACCGTAAGTTGAACGTTAAAGACACAATTTCATCAACTTTTAATTTCGTATGGCAGTGCTTTCTTATACTATCTAATTCGACGCGGTATGAGTTTTAAAATGTCATTTGCCGGTGACTGTGCATCCTATTTGAATCAGGCAATGACTCGGAGAATTCCCTGAGGTGCATCCACTTTGTACGAGGCAAAATTCGATGAACCAAGATTCTTTCCATGCTTTCAAGTAAGTTCTTCATTTGATCCACCCGATTCTCTCATTTGCAATGTTATTATTGCGTACCGTCTTAGCAATACAGCTAGGAAAGAAATTCGGTCAACTAATTCCTCTGTGCAAGGCGAATGGATCCGAATCTGGCGTTTGGTACAGAGTCACAATTCATGAGACCTAAACAAACATCGTTGAAGAAGGAACGCTTCTGTGTCCATGGTTTGAGTTACGTTACACTGTGGTATAATTTTATGGGAAGTTTGAAAAAGATATGAAATATGACTTACCTTTAGGTCGATTAATGGGTCTGAGATGATGCTCTTGTCGTATGGACTCCATCAGAAGCTCAATTGGATTTGACACTTTTTTCGGAGGAGGAGGTAGAATCCGGTCACAGGCCTGCGGATAAAAACAAACCACGTTATGATTCAATCCATGCTATACTTGCAAATTCTGGTTTAGCAGGTAGACAGCACAAAAGACCAGAGTGTCATTTTCCCCTGTTACGACTGCTGAATTTGCTTTGCACCAAGGTTTTGTCTGTTCCTCGATAACGGCCGCAACCGTGGTTTCGGTAGACTATAAATTTCCAACGCATGATTTACGACAAAAAATGCACGTGTAACAGCAAAATCTCACAGATAACATCGTGTTGCATCACAAAGCAGCCACAATTTGGCAACTGAAAATATTAGTAAAATTGCTAGTTTTTTAGCCATTCAGTAAAAAAAAAGCAATGTGAACCACGCAAAGCTGACAGTCTACTACGAGTCGGGAAGCGGAAACACAAGTTAACGGTGTCACAACATGACGATTATCCTCTTTTTCGCTGCTCATGTAGTTCGTCAAGACGAAGCGGGGAGAATGAAGAGATTATTGACCAAATTCACGTTATTGAACACATCGGCATTATATTAATAGGGTAGTCACGTTGCAGTTCGCCCCGCCAAGAAATCTCGAGACTGACACAAGTTGCAGATACGCGGAATCTCTGTAGTTCGGTATACGCATTTCGCTCAGAATGCAAGTTCTACGAGCCCATGGCTGCATAACCAGTAAGAGTGATTTCGCTACTGGGTACTCTAGCCGGTTAATTCAGCCATGTTCGATAGTTGTAGAGAATCAAGCGAGTGTCGGTGTCGGTAATGACATCGTGTTGATGAGATCTAGCGATGCTAATAAGACAGGCCATGTTAATGGCACCAGAAGTATGGGCCTTTAATGTCTGCACCACAAGCCTTGATAAAAAACCAAATCCTATTAGGAAATCTCCCCACCGCCAAAATTACAAAGAAAAGGCCTCAGTGTGTGCATTTAAATTACAGGCTAACCATGACCGAACGCCGAGTCTTCCTTGACAACGTAGAGTATAGAGTTGTAGAGGATCAAGTGCTGCTTGTTCACGAACAGGCGGTTATTAACTTTAGAGGAGAGGCGATAACAAATAAAATGGGGAATGATGCTTGACCGTTTTTCTTCAGATGATGGCATACGTACCACGAAACAAATATTGTCCGCCGCATTATCTCGTAATCTGATTGTACGCGGAACAGCGGGCATTCCGTGTATGATCTGGCAGATGGTTCCATTACGTTGCAATTTTGCATGGGTCGAACAAAGGTTTACACAATGAATGACTGAAATGAACGGGAGAAGAGACGCCGCCGGAATGCCATAAGAACAGGAAAAGTCAGGTAACTGACTGAGGTGAATTGCAAATGTTATCACATGATCGTTTTCAGTGAATATTTATTTGCAACACCGACACGGATCGTAATTTCTGCAGCAAGATGTGAACCCAGGGTGGTGGATATTCATACCTAGGGCGGCTGGGAAGCTTTCCGACCACTTGTACACGAGTTAATGTGTTCGGGTTTGAGCCATTAAGCAGACAATTCATACACCCGTACATAGTAAATCATAAGATAGTAAATCAGTTTCTCTTCGATACTTGATGAAAGAAACCACTTGACTCCACACCTACTGCCACGTATTGATGCATACAAATAAATCCTCTCGTCGTTTACCTAACCCAGGAATCACTTGTTCTTTCTTATATACGAGGACGGTGAATGTAAGGATGGATGACTTCTCTTAAGCCGACCGCACTCAACTTTTCTTCCGCTCAGCATTCGAGTTGAGTCTTGCCCCAAGGAGTAAAACTCCTTGCGGAAGCTGAGCGTAGCTCCTTCATACTCTGCCCTGCTTCATACAAAAACTTTTGTAGATGCAAATCTCACTTTGCAGGTGCAGCAAGGCAATTAGAAGAAACGCACTTTTATTGTAGCCAAAGAGGCCTTATTAATACTTTCTTTCAATTGTTCTTTCTTCCTATAGATTCACTCCGACGAGCACTCATTCACTCATCAAATTTTGTACGATTGTGGTGCTTGGATTCCAAAGCACAGTTTCTGCAAGCCTAGTGGAGCCTCCTTATTTTTTACATATTCAGCGCCTACGACAACAGCGATCACATTGTATGTATTTACTTTGTATTTTAGCACAGGCATGACAATTGCACGCTAATTTTTAACAATAGAATGGGAAATTTGGGTGCGGACACGCTGCCGAAACTTCATTTCCATCTATTCGCCACAACTTCCGATACATCAGCATCATCATTGTCAGCAAAAAAACAGTTCATTTCAATTTTTGAGCAGAAAAGTCATCATATGTAGGCCACCTCAAGTTCAAGTGCAAGAGGGCAATCTTTCTTCTGGTTCCATCTCTTTTCGCTCTCTTCCCCATGCAACATGGAGGTTTCCTCAAACCATTTCCTTGATTTCATCTTGTCACTTTATCCCTTCTTCAGCTCAAAAAGTAATCATCGCTGACATTTTTACAACGCCAGCCAAGGCTGCCCAACTCATCCTCGCTGCTTCTGCATTCCGCACAAGCTCTCATCACTAGTAAAAATTAAATAACTCTTTGATGGATTCCGTCTTTAATTAAATAACCCGACATGTACACGGATTTTTCAATTGACTGCCATTTTCTCAATCTTGGAAATGACATTGCTGAAGCCGAGCATGAGGAATCACATAGTTTGCAGCATTCTACCCAGTTCTCAAATCAGCTCTTTACATGTAAGACATTTACGCAACAAGGCACCAACCAAGTAATAAAACAAGGTTCTTCAGGCTGATGTCTGACAGATGAAATGCAGAAAGTCAATAGCTCGGGCCAAAATTTAAATAAAAAACATCTCACGACCGAATACCTGTTACAAAACTTGTAACCAAAACTCTGATGCATACTAGATGAGTTGTTGTCACCTGCAGGTGTCATGACAACGCTCCTCCACTAACTCTGTAGCCCTAATCTCCTTTTGTATGTTGGCTTTTCCAAATTATAAATCCGCCAGCCGAAGCTTAGGCATTTGCTTGGTCTTGTCAGCTGATCCCAGTTGGACACCTCATTTGAAGAAGTCACATGAACGGCATTCCAAAGCCTGTCATGCCCCTTGCATCCGCTGATGCTGCGAAATGTGAGTGACAAGTTGCAATGCTCAACATCGGCCTGCCTTGCATTCCGTTCAGATCGAATAGTCAAAGTATCCACATGGCAAGTAGCCACGGTAACAAACTATCATTATTCTCAATAAGTTAAGAAAGCGTGTCCTCAATAAATTACACAATATTTTCTGGTAAGAAAGAAAAAGTGCACACACCAATACACATTGATGTTCATTGGCAGTCCGAAGTAAAAATGTCTGTATTCAGCAAATAACCTCCGTTCCAACTGTTAGCAGTCTCAGTCGTTGTGAATGGATGTGAAGCGACTAGCTACTTGCTTGTTAACTTTTATTAGCACCATGCATTCAGCCAATCAATCACCTGTAGGATCTCGTCGACCAGGCTATTTTTTATCATATGGATTCCCGGTTAGTTAAAAAGGTAAAATTATTAACAAGTAATCCTCGCTTACAAACTTCGACACGTACTTTTGAAAAGGGCCCTCAAAGGCAATACTTGAAGCATACCATCGGAGCGATTTCTAATCACTACTTTTCGTATCGATAAAATTATTGGCTAATTGCGTAGTAGCAGTTATAAACTCCATGGTGTTTCAAGAATAGTTTCAGCAAGGAGTAACTGCACCACGCTTTTATGCTTCAAATTGTTTCTACCAAGGAGAAGCCATTTGTTAATTGGAGCCATTAATGAGGCGTACGCATAATGATAGTAGGAAGAGGTGTAATAGGCAAAATGTTTTCCCAGCACGAGGAATTCTTTTAAAATACGTCTGCATTCATTTCAATTTAAGCGAAAAAACATAGTTAAATGACGTTGCTGTTGCTGCACGATAGTATGTATTCACCTCATCAGAGTCGTGTCACTACCACATTCCCCCACATGTTCTCTTTAATGCATGCTTTGTATTGCGCCTGTACACGCTTCATGGACTTTATTCAATTTGATCATTTGGAATTACCGTAAAATTCTAAGCCTTTTCCCAACTTGAGAATTTACAGCTACAAACTTGGAGTCTTACATGTGAGTAGTTCAAGCGGCGTATAAAGCAGTTACTCATAGTGAGCAATGCCTGAGAGTGCGTCCCGTAACGCTGGCCAAGTAGCAGGGTTTTAACGTTTGAGGAGCAGGAATGCGCTCTATTTTGTTAAATGCGAAGCCATTTGAGCGAATAAAACCTTACGTTACCCACTCCTGAAGTTCAGTTAGAACCGTACACACTGCACATCCGCTTGTCCTCTAGCCGTAGACCTGTGAGTTCTTTCAACACATGTATACCAGTAATCACGAAGAACATGAAAATCAAGGAACCTTTTACCGAGCCCTGATGCCTAATCGGCCTAAAGTCAATTTTGGTATTGTGACTCACATGCATAGGCAGTTGGGGAGCGGTGCAGCATCAGAGATGTAGAGAGGGTGACCGACTTCCTCAGTGTGACTTGATCGTAAAGTCGGATGAGAAGAGCAATTTTTATGCAAAAACACCTTGAGTTCTCAACTCCGGCGAGTATGCATGAGCATGAGGGATCAAAATCCCAAGCATTACGCATTTCTTACGCACGATTTACTCCGCACATTATAGCACCTGTACAGATTAATCCACTGGCCCAGCATGAGTTTGCTTCAAAGATTTCACGAGTCCCGTACCCGAGCCAATACGGTACGGAACATGTAACGTCCTTTTTTCTTTCTTTCCTTTCTTCAAGTGGATGATAGCTGTCAGCCGAATTCGCTCAGCCCAGCCGGGCTCTGACAGGACCTGGCTTGGTGAAGAATCTCCCAGTACTCCCAGTCCCTCTCCTCTCCAAACAAGCACATAGAGAGAAGAAGCTTCACGAATAAATCATGAACAGTTACACTTGTAATTGTGCGCATGTAGTTACCGCCATTAGTCGATCGTTTTTTCGTCAACTGGTCGTCGAACTTTTTTGCCGAGTATGATATCATGTAGAATCCGTTCACATCTTTGATCCATAATCAGAAAATACCACCCTGAGTGATGCATCTAACGAGTATGCTCTCAGTTGCAAACGTAATTAGCGGATGGACATGGCACGGCAAAGGTCCATACTGACTAGAGCTTAGCAGGTCAATCATCCGTCCTATCCGTCCTCCGGCGTACAATATCTTCCTCGTTACGGCATGTTAGCTCTGCTGTGCAGGCCTTGAGCAATGACAGTAACACGGTTCCCCATTGCCTGGGATCGAAGGAAAAATGCCATGTGAAAAATCCATCCAACTTCGGTCATTCCCGAAGCCGTAGAAGTTGCTTCATCTGAGAGTCAATATGGCGAGGGAGCACTCTCGTATGCGATTTCTACAACCTCTTTTTGAATTGAACTTTTGCGAAGAATCATATAAATCGATAAGGATGATATAACTAGACCGAGGTTACAGCCAGCACAACTCTGTGGCAATCACCATAACTTGAGCGATGCAGCTATCTAACTAGAACGCTGAACCCGACCGTTCTTCAAAAGTGCCTTAATTGATGCCGCAGTTAAGGTGGCAGGTGAAGTGATTGAAACC
>VRMD01002159.1:0-14111 GCA_009872375.1 Sminthurides bifidus | reverse complement strand
AACCTCACGCGTGCTTTTATTATATCACCTGCAATCACGTCCCGCTGCCTTACACTCACTTTCATTTTCTTTCGCTCATGATTCCTTGTAAGCACGCACAAAACAAAAACCATCGACTCAAACACTAGCTCCGAGGATTGATGACTTAACAAAGAGCATCACAGCCTGCAGTTACGCATTCTGCCTTCACGAGATCAAACAACTTTCTTCTTCTTCGAACGAATTCAAAGGTTTCATTCTAGTACAAGCCAATTGCAAAAATACATTGTACACTAATACTCACTCACACTTGTACACCATTCAAATCGCTTAGCGCAGCCCAAATTGATGATTTTCAGAAGCCACAATTTAAAATACAGTTTCGGAGGCAGCTATATGTACATCGGTTCATTTGAGATTATACAATGCACAGTAAATGCGATACGCGCACTGGCCACGCTACATGAACTCGTGAGTTAAGAAACACAACTCTCAGTATTTCACTCAACCGCAAGATGAGTACAAAACGACTCAAATCTTGATAATCCATTTTTTGTCCGTTACCATAATGCTCAACCATCATCCTTCAAATGTAAGTACACCATAAATCTTCAAGTCGTACCATTCTACTAACTTTATAAATCTGTGGGCAAAAAATACAATTCTTAAGCTACCATTACAACAATTACCTCCTCGAGCCCACTGCACTGCTCCTCCCTTCCTACATTTACTTCCTTTCTCAATTTCCTCTGGTAGGATTCAAAGGACGGCCCAGCCCAGTCGCCTCCTTCAGAATCACAGCCTTTGCTTCCAACTCGTACTAATTCCTTCAAAGAAGGCGACTTTAAGTGAGTCAGTTAAAAGAAGTATACAGAGGACAGTAATTGGTAATTAGGGACACATGTTCGGCGAATCTAACGCCTTCACATTGCATTCTGTAGCTTGCAAGTAAATGTGTTTCAGGGCCAGAGTTCATACTTCCTCCAAGGCAGGCATGGTTTTCAATAAATTCCAATCTAACTCAGACAGGCGGCTTTAAAATTCGCACTGATTTCAACAGAACAAGCAAGAAACCCTCATCAGCATGGGAGGATTTCGTCGAACGCATGCTTAAAAGCCTGAAGAGAAACAATTTCGCAGATCGGCAGATCCTGTCCCTGCTACCGCAGTTGCTCTATCAAAACCTGTCAGCAAACAACTCAGAGCCTTCATTACAACGCACGATCACATACCTAAATGAGCAATTTGCATGTCATGCATTGCCGCTGGAATTACACGAATCAAAGATACACACACATACATTTCGCTCAACAGCCCACGGGCATGGAACAACAAAACTTCGCGAGCCACGCACGTTCATATCGCACAACTGTCCATCAATCTAACAGCAACTTCTTTTCTTGTGGACCAAGAATCGATAATTTCGTTCCTTCAATTGAAAATTACAGACAGGAAATTCGCCGCTGTCAGATACTCAAAAGCATCCACACCAGCTCGTGTCCTCCATATGACATTTGCAGATCAACTTTTCCTCATCTCTAGGTGGCTTTGCGAATGGTGTTCATTTCATTTTGCACTGCAAGCTCAGCCTATATTAGATATGAAAAAAATGCCGAGCATATTTTCAGATCCAATGAAGAAGTTTGTCCAACGCAAAGCTAGTATATGCTTTCAAGCCTTATAACATGGCTCGCAGATCTACACAAACCTGAACCACCATTCTGCCTAATTACCTTCAGGATTAAAAGCCTGTGACGTTTCAACGTCCAGCTCTCAATCCCAACCTATCAATCCATCGAAGGCTAACGGCTAAAACACTGCAAGATTAAAAGAATCTCCATTCCTTCATCTTCTTAACTCACTTTTGTGATTCAATCACACGTCTTCCTTCCTTCGGCAATGCCTCTTAATACGATACAAAGGCTGCTTTCAACTCACCAGCTTTAACTGATCACATTATCCGCTCAATCGAAACACACGAAACTTCTCACCTCAACCGATTTCCGCCTCCCCAAACATAAAACAATAATAATCGGACACTGTCGTTTGACCTTCTAAGTTAAGCCCAATACTCATCCTCAAACCGCACCTTTTGCCCTGCGTACGTGTTTCCGTATTCGAAGCCCGAATAAAGAATTTCAACCGTGCAACACCTAATTTTACGACTCATACGCAATTGCTGTTCCCATGGCCGGTCAGTAGGAAAAAACCAGTAACACAGTTTCATGAATGGAGCCCCGACATGACTTTGGGCTTCACGGTAATCTCAAGGCATTCCATGTGTGTGAGGTTTGCACGTATCCCTTTGCACAGAACCAAATTCCGATGCAAGACCATCACTCCTGCTCACTGGATGATTGCAATTTGAGAATTCCATTCGAAAGAAACAAATCCTCTACTACTTTTGCTACGCTCCGTACACAAATCCTAATCTTCAACCTCTACACTTTGTAGGTGCCAATTACAAGAGGAAATGATGCCTGGCCATAAATGAAGAGACCGTTTAAACAACTACTCAAGGTGTGGCCTCACTTCACTGTCATTAATGGCCGATGCATAATCTGCAATTTTCCATTACGCCTTCCTAACGTCGAATTATCGATTTTTTTCCATTCAGCATACACAATCAACATCGAAGGATGATAAATGAAAACACAGATCCACGTACTAGGTGCCGTAATTAATGCCATATCAGTGCAAACTTTCTAATTCATCCGTTCTGAGCAAACAGCATTGATCGACTAACTTAGTTAAACTTGTACTGGTACAGTTCAGCAATCTCGATTTACATTCAACTTTTACCACATGAAGAATTCATTTACAGTACGCTACATATCGCTAAATACCGCTTACAAGCATTGGCTACCTACCGCCGTGCCATAACTTCAAGCCAATAACGCTGATTCCGTATAACATAAGGAACTGTGTTCAACAATTGTTCATATAGAGTTGAGAAAGTATCCCAGAGTACGGTGGCCATAAAAGCAAATAGATGCCAAATCAGTCACATTGCTGTAAACGACTCGGTCACTTCTTTCAATCTAGCGACAGTTACTTCCCAAAAACGTCGAATCCGCAAGAGGAGTACAACAACTCGTATGATAAATCCATTTACCACCGTTGCAAACACTACCGTTACTTGCTATCTTTAATGCAAGGTGAAGAACAACTGGCGAACATGTCCGACGACATGTAATTTTGAGCGCTATCTTCACAGTTTTACGGGGAGAAATCAGTCGAACTCGCCCATTTACACATCGAATCAACCTACCAACAACCAACGCCTTCATTTTATACTGAATCAAGAAAGCAATATAAAACTCATAAAGCGAAAGAACAATCCCATTCCCGGAACGCTGTCTTTTACTCAGAAACTCTGATCAGTTCAAATACAAAACTTTTGCGAATAGTAAACTCGTTAATACAAAGGGTAACACCTATACTTGCCTCAGATTTCGACCCAAATGTACGTAACCCTTTGAACAATCTCTCTAGCCCGAATCAACTTCCCAAGTTGCGCAAGAATTGGAAAAAGGTATACCCATCTATTCTTCACTTTGGTGGACCGACTGAACAAGAGAAAAGCGACGATCTTCCGCAACAAAACTATGGCATAAAATCTTAACAATTTTAAAAATTACCCCCGTTATCAATCTCTCTTGCCTCTAATTCGTCACGTAAAATGAGATACTCAGCCGGCTGACTCACCCCTTCCTCTACCATCAACATCCACCATAACGTTGAAGATGGCAAAAAGAAGCCACAAGTAAATTTTACCTCCGATATATTGAGCTCTGTCACGAGGAAACTAACGATAACTTGTCATTGCCGCCTTATACGCTTACCTGAATCTCGAATCTTGAGTCACGAGTGATAGCAGAACACGTATTGTGACTAGCGACCAGGTGTGACAAACAACTGTATGACCAGTACCGCTACCTTGACAGCTGATTCGGAGCTCGTGGCATTGCTACATATGTATTACGCGGTCTTTCCTTCGTGACTTGAACGAGTAGGCATTTCATGTCACGTTACATCCTTCAGGTACAAGGAACAAAACCACTACCATAGTTGCCAAAAACCAGGCGTAACAATTACTCACCCGAAGGAGAACGGCAATGACAATCACAAAATCACACCACGATTGTTTCCCAGTCCACATTCATCAGTGTGAAAGCACATGCATCATCTTCCTTGTTCTCCTCCGTACAAGACTTGACTAGTTTTAGTGGATGCACAAGGTGCTTAACATTTAACCCTGGCGTGCATTTGCTTCAGATGTTTGCCTCATTCAAGTTCTCAAAATACGCTGCAGAATAACAAGACCTCTTACCTACTACCTTCACACTTTCAATTATACATGCTTTCAGAGATCATTGACTTCCCGAGCACTTCACTGCCACTATGACAATAAAAAATAGCAAGTCAATGAATCTCAACGTGCCAAGTCACCAAAGCTTAACAAGCTCTCAACCTTTCACACTCTTTCACCGTCCTTAAGCACAACAGGAAACCGGAAATAACCGATTGTTATGGGAAAATGGTAGAAAAAGTATCTTTTTCGCCGCCGAACAGTCCTCGGTTACGCACCAGCCCTTCTCATCAGATCGACAATGTAGCGGTCTTCATCCCTGTTGCTTCTCAGTTCGATTGATGACTTTAAGGTAAAAACACTGATGCAAAGGCTCTCAATTCGATTCACAGGCTTGCATGTGCATAGCTACCCTCCGGCTGAAATGTCCGTATGCACCGCGGCAATTTATCATTCTTCACACCTCCCAACCTGTTGCTCCCGAACATATTTTCTGCGACATGAACTGATTTTTTCGATAGGAGAAAATGCAATTTGTAAAACAAATTGCAGTCGCAGTTTCCTTCTTTTAGACAAGATGAGAGGAAAGTTTCTGAATCACACAAGCCTATAACCAACCCAGAGATCTGACTTGGAGCCAAATCCACTCATGTACTGAACGAGGACCAACATAGAACGAAAATGAGTCGAGACAACGAGGAAGAAGAAACTGACGACCTATTAAGCCTCTGCATTGGAGACTCATCTGCGGATGGTAAATGCGTGACCCATCCACACGATAGATGAGAATCTTTGGCATTCACGATAACAGTTTGCAAGGCTTCGTGGTAATTAACAATTCCTTTTAAACTGGGTGAACTAAACGTTTCGCAGAAGAACAACCATGTACATGTATTACGTGCACTCAGAACAAGCTAATAAAATCAAACAAGATCCGCAACGCAGGATGAGCTCAATACTGAATATATACCACCGAAAGAGAGCTTGGAAGAGGAAACAGCTTTTCACAGTAGAAGCCAACCACACGTATTTGGTTTTCTCCTCACTATTTGCTATTCTATGTCTGCCTGCTTTTCTGCCTGGTTATTCCCGGTGTGACGAAGAATGTTTCGATTTTGGACAAATCCCAAACTTAATTGCTTTGTTCTAAGTTTAAAACACTAGCGGTAATAGTCTGTGGTGACTTTGGCGAAAAAAGCATGGAAACGCCACGCTTTTTTCACCAAACCAGAGAATACCAGACCAGCAGAAACAGAGCTACCCTATTTCAGACTCAATTCGGACCAACAAATGTCTTAACCATCACATCTCAACTAGAGAAGAATTACCTCATCTCTCTTCAAGTTAGCATAAATCAAAACATTAGCTATTGGTTCATGTATAAAACATTATTGAACATGGTTACATCGCCAACTTGGTCTTAATTCGGACTGACTGAAGTACTGAAGTGCTAATGCCCGCAGTACCGATGCCGACAGCAATGAAAATCAGAAGCTCGATGCACTGAAGTCCAAAGCCGTGCTTTAAGCAGAGTCAATTCCACAAATGAACCCACCGAATAAATGCCCTGCAGCGATACCATTTTTCATTCTCCAAAAATTTGCCAATTTCTCCAAGCTAACTCTGCCAAAACTGCGCAATAACCTCGAGCCAACAACCTACCCTGCACGTAGTCCCGTACAGTTTAGACTTATAGTTTCGCAAAATTTTATTGTCAGGCACCGACAAAATCTCACATATGTCCGCCCGACTTCAAACTTTTGGCACGATTTGCACCATCAGTGCGCGCCCTATTACGAAGCACCAAGCAACAAGTTCCAAGCAAATGAGCCAGTATCCAACAAGCAAGCGTCACATTGATTTTCACTTGAAATCGAGCCTGATGCTTCTTCAACCGTCAAAACACACGGACCTTCAACCCAACTCCTTTCTCGTGGAATCAATTCCTTGAATTTCATTTTAAAGCCCAGATTCTGAGAATTACCGGACCCATGTTAATAGAAACTTGGCAATGCTGGTACTGACACTGACTCCAAACGCATTCAGAAGCTCGCAATCAGCCTTATGTTAGCAACAGTATTTGGCCCTGTAATGTATTGATTCGCCATTTTCAACCAACCAGAACATATTTATCTTGAAACCTGACAGTATATTTTGCCCACACTCCTAATACCGTTAAGCTTTCGCTAGGAAAACTACTGTCGCTGTGGCAACGAATTCCGGCTATCCCACGTATTTGGATCCACGACAACATTAAATAATGTTAGCAAAATTACCTGCTTTACAACTTCTTAAGACCATAATTCAACTTCACACAATTCAATTAATTGCGTTACGTACCTGGTGAAAAACAGCTACGGACAAACTTTTTGCTATTGGAAGGTCGTAAATTCGCTCTACTATTCGATGAGCACTTCGTCGGTGTTTCGTTAATTTTCGCTTCCGCTAACACATTATCACTTTCTCGCCCTTGTGTGAACTAGAGGAATTTCACTACAAACTGACTGAGCAACAATGATCAAGATTTATCAATCACTAACGACCTAGCTTGCAATCTGCAAAAAACAACTGTGCACACACTACGCGCTCACAAGGTACTGGAGTGAAATGAAACACGGGTTTTAGCAAGTCAGCCAAAATGTAACAAGAAGCGCAGTAGACATCCAAGAGACAGAGGAAAACACATAAAAGGGGATTTTAAAATAATCCCAACGTGCAAACAAAAATGCACAAAATACCTACAGATTTAGTGTACCGTCTGAGAGAAAGAGAGAGGATCATGGAGTGGCAAAGTCTCTCTTTCTTCGTAACTATAACTGCATACGCATTTCAGGGCGATACAAGCCAGCAAACATACTGTGGATTTTGGCTAGGCTTCAATATTTGCTTACATCTCAAGACTGAAAGACTCCGGGATCAAACACAGGTACAGATAAGGCACGGATTTATACATTCACACCCTATCGCCATTACCATTACCTACGTGGCGGGGAGCGGGTGCAAATACTCTCAAGATCCCAAGAATAGCTTTTCATACGGTATGATGCGAACACCAGGGAAATCAAAAGCGGGCTGAAAAAAGCTGCAATAACGCAAGAAATTAGAACATGAAACCGATGCCGAGAAAAGAGCAAAAGCATACCCCGTATACCCTCACACTGCACGCTCTTCCTAGTCTAGTAAGTCTATTCATCTTTGAGGCTTTGACACACATGAGTGTAATTGCCTAAAAGCTGCTGCTACTACAGCAAGCAGCAGTCACACTACCAACAAGAGGGAGGACGCATTACATGCATTCACTGATGTTCAGAAATAAAATTGCCACGGATTTTGTGGAAAATGGCTCAAGAACAAGAAACAAGTTCACATGAGAAAGTTCGCCTTCCTTCCATGATGCCGTATGGCTGTCGTGTCGTATCACAAAATTAGCTCCAACCAAAATCCAAGACCGGCCGCACTTCAGCTCATTCACCCTTTGCAAACTGTTTAAAACATTCAGGGAATCTGAATTGCAGCTCATCTCTGCAACTTCAAATTGAACGCCCCTCCTGCCATGTCCTCAACGTCTGCACCAAGTGACAAAACAATGTCGCCATTGATTTATTGCCGCGGATACCGCACGTCCTCTCAAAAACCATAAATCGCTTCTGAAGCATCAATGCTGCATGCTAATCCAGGAGCACGAGAATCAGAATCGTGTAATTTGCTCGGTCCAAAATTCCTAAACTGGAAGATTACAACTCAGCCGGTATCGAACAATCTGCCATCATGTCTGGGTCATCACATACGTTGGTGGTGCCAGTCCAGTGACGAGACTAACTCTGACGTGAGAACCCAATTTTGTAAAATGCGTATAAACATTGCTTTCCCACATGGTAGAAGTAAAAGCATCTTTAAGAATTACACCAAGGCATATATTTCACAACTTGAGGGGAAATGAAAGATTAATGGGCTCATTCCTAGCAGCAGTACCACTACCTTAGTGTTGGATAGCTTGAGATGAAAACCACAAACAACCATACTTCCCACAGCACCAGTCCACTTCATTTTAGCATCTCCTCAGGTCTTAAAATCCGTTCACTACTTCTGCTACCAGCCAAAATCGGAGAAACGCAGCTACCCAATGTGCACTACTGCGGCTTACCGGAAATAACATCTAAGCATACCCCTTTTATAATATTGCTCCCTAAAATTTTTACGACCGCAAACACTTAACACAAACTGTCATAATTAATATCTTGTTCGAAAAGCTTCGAACTCATCTTCTGTAACTTTCAAAATTATGGACGAAATAAGAGGAACGAGCACTGAGGTAAAACTTCAACAAAAAGTCATTGCAGCTGACATGGAGAAAATGTTAGCGGGCTAGATTCAGTCGGTACAGTCATGTAAATTATTCATTACAGAATTTCGGTTGATGCTTTTCATACCTTTTCCCACAGGTGCAAAGCTGAACACCACGGTATTGCATTAACATATCTGTAACCTTCTGGCACAAATAATGAAGTCGACGAAAGATTATTTCAGTTGTAGTAGCTCTTCCATTATTAATTTCTGCGCACATTCACTTCATCGTAACCTTTTAGCACTCCTCCACTTGCTGGAAACTCGAGGAAAACTAGCAAAAGCTTACCAAACTTTCATCACCTTCCCTAAATCCGCACAGGTGTCTCAAAATTAGTTCACTGCGCCTATTTTCAATCCTGTTTCCAGAAAACTGATGGCAGAAAAAAGGAACCCTACCGGTGTTCGGCAAATCCAAGACAAAAACTGCAAACAATTCTGATGCCGAAACAACAAAAGCCCTTTAGTTCTGAACTATCGATTTGGCTTGCACTCTTCTATTTTAGGAATTACATAGCGCCACCTGACCTTTCTATCGGAAAAATAAATCAGAAGACGAGAGCGAACTGACCGGGATACTTGCCAAATCCAGTGTCTACATTCAAGAGTCCTATGAGCCGAGACTCATGGTTGAAAGTTCGATTTGAATTGGCCACATCCTTCTAAATCAAAGACGAAAACACAGGCGGATGAGCCTAATTTTAAACTGCGCTAATTGGCAACATGGTAAGCACATATTACCATGCTCCAGCATTGAACATATGCGCTATATCGTAATGATGAAGCACATATACCGCATAAGTTTCCTGAAAGACTTGAGACGATTTATAATCCCTCATAACTATAAGATTGCTCAGTTATGCCAACGTATTAACAGATCTTGCTGAGTAAAGATTTTGCAATGGAGTTCTACCAAAATCATCTCCTTGCCATCGTCATGAAACATTGATGCACATATCTCTTCAAAGAGGACTGGGATACAGTCATCCGTTCAGTATGCAATTTGTGGATAAACATTTCGCATTACGTGCATTAGTCAGTGGTTGATACTTACATACATTAAAGTATAATAACTCAATTGAATCCTTCGCAAAAACAGAATTGCTGACCTTGTGCTTAACAAGTCGTGCTTTTCAGCACGTGACGGCAAAAATGCAACTGCAACCGCAAGATCAATGCTATTTCCTGTATAGGAAACAATAGCTCAGCCAGCAGATTCAAGTGTGCACACTAAGCCCTGCAGCAAATCCGCACAGTATCTATAACTTACTTAAGTGACAGTATTAAAGACAAGATTCGTGGATGCTCTCATGACCCACGCCAAACTCCCATGCAAAATTACAAATCAAGGAAAGGATACGCAGCCAAAGAATTACAATAATGGTGATGAATGTCAAATCGATTTAAGATTTGCTGCAGCTGCGGATAATCATGATACTTCCCACCTACTCACATGGCATTATATTTGCATGCATAAATGACGGAAATTTGCAATCTTATCCTCCATGGTCACGTTTTCATCCTCAACATCTTTAGAGACAGTGCTGTGCTGCGAAAATCATTGAGTCTAATGTGATCAATACTTATAGATTAAAAAATAAGGCTTCCTGTTCAAAAACTCAGTTTGCATTTCTGCATTCAATTTCGGATTGCACCATGAGCCAGACAATTATAAGGTTCAATCCTTGGACGGGAGGGAAGTCGTAATCGTCGTGGTGAATCATTCATCAGTTTACAGCGCTTGTGTCTGTACGTTAAAACCATTCAAGATAATCAGGCTAATCACAACGATTACCTATTCGGATGAATCCTAATCTCTCTCTCTGATAGCAATCGTGACTCAGTTCGCATATACTAAACCGCCAAAATCTCGCTCATCAACCTAATTCACATATTTCAGTGCGTTATTTTAGCCAAGGCAAAAATTCAGTAGATTTTGCAATGATACTTTCAGCTTAAATACCAATTAGAGATTTACTGGAAACGAAGATTACTTCACTGAATGAGCACTGCCTATTAAGCCTCAAGAGCAAATTCAGGATTCCAAAATAGTGAGCGCATAAGACTCGTCTAAGAATACTTACAAGGATTTGTAAACTCAGACACCACTGAAATTTTGCAAAGCACACTACAATAAGATGAGTGATTAATTCGAAACCAAAGTCGTAAACCGACAGCCGGATATAAATAACTCGTGAGAGTATCAGCATAAACACAGAGTTTGAACGGAACCAACTGGGGAAAGTCACCTGCCTTAAAGGTCAGACCTTCAACCTGTAGTAGTATGCAATATTGAAACGATGTGAAACTAGATGTAACTGGATCATCTTCATCGAGGTGTCGGAGGAGCTTTTCCGTATCCAATTAAAACTGAAATGTCAGTATCTAAAAGTAGTGAAGTATGGACTTACAGCATCATCCAAGAAGGAATTCATGATGAAACCGATGATGTTCTAGGTTCTTTCTCGATAGATTGCATTAATACGAAGTCTTGTTGGTAAAGAGTTAGACCGAAATGTTTGCATTTGAAGAAATAATAGCGATTAGATTTGGCAATTTCGTAAATTGGATATATTCCGAGCAGCAATCTTCATAATCCGGGATATTATGCACTTCCGTTCGAGTAATCACAGTAGCATTAAACATGGTTTGAGACTGGGGATGATTGATCTGTAAACACAAAATTTTAGATCACTTACTGGAACTTTTCCTGGCAAAAGACGAAACTGTAGAATTTGCTGACTGCATAACAGAAACAGAATTACTAAGCTAAAAAATTGAAAAGGGCTGCTACGTGTCTGCTGAAAGATTCAACTGCCGGCACTAGACATATTCGCAATCTAAAGCAACGTGTGTGTGTACGTTTATCAGTCATAATTCTCATCAGCGGCTAGATTAAGCCACTTATCAATAGAACAGCTACTCGGACAAGAGCCGATGCACCAAGGTAAATAATGCAAGACGTTTAACCATAAGCAATTTACCTGTTTTCAACTCTTATTTTCTCAGACTAAATAGATAAAAGATTACTTGCAACAATAAGAGCAAAGAAAGTCATGTTTGAATACTACCTACCATATTCGAAAACTTCAAGCTCCTCAAAGTGAAGTGACGAACAAACTATCACAAAGAGAATATACGATAAAAGTTTGCACTGATAGAAATGGATTCCCAAGCCGTTGCTACGCCGAAACGAAACCACTAGCTTTTAATACACAGTCACTGGTTCACAATATGGTACTCCTCTTATCAGCTGGTTCAGTTGAGATGTGGGACAACGAGACTAATGCCAAATGCTAATTACGATTTGTGGCAATTTGCACGCAGACTTGTCATCTCTACTTGTATGTATGTATGTAAGTGTGAGGGGCTGGAGTGGATGTACTAGCCTTAGAGTCAAAACGAGCTGCAAAAACTACTTGTCATTTGAGAAAGGATGAGCACCCAAGCACATTTGGCATTGACAAAACTTGTGAAGAGGACGTGAAATGCAGTCAGTATTTGCAATTAACTCACTTGCGATCCTTGTTTGATTTCTTAGTGAATCCATAAGGAGTAAAAAATGTCGACGTGAGTATCTTCACACTAACTCATTGCCACCCGGAAAGTGATGAGTGATGATGACTACGTTGAATTATCCAAGCTCAGACGATTAGCTCAGATCCTCATCTTCTAATAGGGCCATATTTTTCCTTCTAATATTTGAATAGTTTTGTTGACGTATGAACACTGAATATCGCTAGTTAATCCCATTCTGTTTTCCATGGAACATTTGCAGTTATCGATCACTTGCTCCTCGATATCATAGTGTTCACACAAGCACAAGATTCAACTGTCTCCCTTATCTGCAACTCCAAAGTCTTTCCTTGTCCCCATTCATAGTATTTAACATGGATCACTTCGCTAAGTATTATAACCACTGAAAAGGTAATCACTATCAGTTGCCAGCATGCAATGCCTCCACGTGAGATGGCTGTCTTTGCTCCTGTAACGCATACATGAAAACATTTCTCTTAGTCAGACTATTTCAAAAATGCTGAGCAAGCTTAATTTTAAGAAGTTGATGATAGTTTTTAGATGCCATACCAACAGAGTTGCGTTTAAATAAAAATTTTGGACATTTAACCAGCAGCTCAGTGCGTTCTCGATCAATACGATTGCTTAACAAATACAATTAAAACTTTTCCCGATCAACTTCTGACCGGTGCAATATCGCAGAAATTCTACAGCTAGAGTTTCGCTCATTTCAAACTTATTATTCGGTGCATACGAAATGAGAACTCTTTCGGCTTTTGGCAATAAAATGTACGAGCTACTTTACGCCCTAACACCTTACTGAAATTATATTACTAAGGAGTGGCAATGCCTGATTCGCCTCATTACCTCATAAAATCACTCTTTATCTAAACCAACTTATAGAATCAACAACTCGGGCCATAAATAAGCTAAAAAATTCACAACTCAGCAGAACGCACTGATACAAGCTACACATTACAGGTTATAAATAATAACTATTACTACTGCCATCCTTAAACCTGTATTATTACAATGGTCTCTAACTAGCATTTGATCTGTACTGGCTAGATATATTACTACAATGCAGCCACTAAATCATTTTTCAATTGCGATTGCTAAGGAGCGCATGTAGATACTGAAAACCAATTGCTAAATATCGGTGGGTTTTTATCCCTCCTCACAAGCTCCTCATTAAATTAACTGTTCCAAATCAAATGTAACTGGCAATTCAATGAATTCAGCTAGATTTTGTCAATGTTAACCGATCGATCTGCCTACTAATCGTAAGAAGAAGTTCGTAATCACATCGTAACTTCGTTAATTTCTTGCACAAACTGAAAAATGATAGATTCTGAACCTTCTTGATCACGACTAAAATTACCCAGTATTTGACCGAATGAACAGTAATTCCTCAGCTAAAAAACTTTCTCCAACGAACTCATAAATATTTAATGCAGGTGGGCATCAACCTCAATTTAGACATGGCAGGAAGACCATGATTACCTGACGCCGAGTATCTGCAATCATCCAAAGCAAACACATTAGTAAATGGTGCTTACGTCACGCCGCACCAAGCGTTTTAGTGATAAGAGTGTGAGCCATCCATTGCAAAAATTATAATGAAACAAATAATTACCTTCTTCCTGTGCTGCTAGAATCCTTTTAAAGTCGTTGGAACTATTACCACGGGCTCAATTCACTTCAATGATTTCACCTTTTGATATCTCGACTTGTCACTCCAATGAGACGACATTTAAATCGCTCATACTTTCAGCAATTAGTTTTCAACAACACGTCAAGTTTAAGTCACCTCTACAGAATCCATCAAATCGCTGAAAATGTTCTAACGGAACTTTTCCGTAATTTTAGCGGGAAAGAAGTACATGCTTCTAATTAACACGGGTCAGGAAGATGATTTATTAATGACTTTCAATTAAAATCTCACTAATGCGTGCGAACA
>VRMD01002158.1:0-14111 GCA_009872375.1 Sminthurides bifidus | reverse complement strand
CAACGAGAGAACACTATTTTTATTCAACCTGTACACCTTTATATTCGTCGAGATTTTGTCGCAGAATTTTTTACTCGCAGGCATCATTACGTATTTATCTGATGTGGTAAGTAACCATAGCTGAAGTAATCATACGATATACGGCTGTACTGTGGTTCTTTACACAAGTACCATTCAAGTCCAGTCTGCTTCAAAGTATTTCACCCAAAAATAGTAACGTGTTTATCACCATGTTTCAGCTACTAAAGTACACTCGGAACGTGTTGGGGAAGAGGAACATTGCCAGGAAAACTTTGATTGATGGTCGATTTCTCATCTAATTTAAAAGTGCACATACGGTTCAAAGTTCGGGTACAAAACGTAGCTGCGATACTTTATTCGGCCTCAAATTGACCTAGAAATGGATGGTCATCGAAAGAGGTTGAACTCTTTAACTTTCTTGCCATTCTATCACGAAAATTCCGTAGTTCCCCGGGCTTGGGAGTTGTTCATGAGATGAGACAATGGTTGTGGCATTGTAAGCATTTACAAAACTACTAGACCGTGTGTGAAGTAATAATCAATAATTTTTGTACAGAGCATTGCTGTGTGTCCCTTTCCGTTATGTACAGAAGTCATCATTAAGGGAAAGATTAAGTTTCTAAAAGGGAAGTCGTACTATCTCATTACATTACTACCTATCTTTACTACATTACTTATAAACATTACATATAACAATAAACTTCTTATAAGTAATGGTTCAGTTTGGCCAGCGAAACATGTAACATAGTAATGCGTTTCGTTTTTAGCGTAAAAGTGCATGTGATGATAAATGATAATGATGATGTATAGGTGACTAAAATAACTACAATAAGATGTCATCGTGACTGCACGAGTTACCGTAAATTTAACTGGCTTCTAATGTCAATGCAGTACTGGTCAAACCAAAAATTAAGCAAATGGAAGTGCGTGTGTGGGTTCTTCGTAGAATTCTTGCGAGATGCAGAAAAAACGTACTAAACTACAAAATTAATACCATTGCTCGTAGATTCGCCTCAAATATCATCAACCCTTATGGCTACTAACAGGTCCAGCTACAAATGACAATCGCAATCTCATCAGGGCTATATGTGAGGCACGTGTTTGTCGCATAAACTTCTTTACGTATCAGGAAATAACCTTGAAGGTTATCTTCAAAAAACTGCATGGAGCGAAACGAAATGCCATTGCTTTGTTCCAGGCTTGATCCCACAAGAAAGATGAGATGTGTGGCTCTTTGAGTCTATTGTTCTCTTGAGGGACGAAGTATATATCAGGTATCGTTCTGTAAGAAGAGTAAAGAAAAGATTCTGATTCACCAAACGATCAAAGGTGATCCCATTCTGCTGACACCAGTGCCAGAAGATGTCGCGATATGCCTTCTGGGATGCACTAGGAATTTTAAGAATCTCTTAAGAGAAATCTTCCGTTGTGCGACTGAAGCCGTACAAACGTAAAGCAATTAATGTGCCAATGGCAATGGCTCTGGACTGCTCGCTAGCAAACTTGGACTTGGACGCCATCTTCTGCTTAACCTGGGAAAGCATACGGGCACCTCGTCGCGCTATCATTTCAAGAACAAAACTTCGTGCCGCCGCCGGCCTTGGACCATGGGGTAGGTGCATGTGAGACGATAGTACAGCCGTAGTATTATAATGAGTGAAGTGATTTTGTAGCGCTCTCAACGTGTGTACTGGAAGAGTGGAGGAGCATCATAGCATGCGACGAACCTTGCATTACATTATAAACAGAGAAACTCAAGGAAGAACCTCCGGTGGTATTCACATTATAAAGTGGCCGAGGTGAACATCACTCAAATTCAGGTAAAATTTTGATTTGATTTCAGAAAATAAATATTTGCGCTAGCAGTTAAAAACAGCGACTTTAAATCACAGTTATTTGCAGGAAGTCAAGTCATTTCGTAGCGATGAATTAAGTAGCAGTAGACATTAGACTTACTTCCGGTATACACTCATGTGCTTTTAGTTTAGTCGCTCTTTGTGGAAGACTTGGTCCCACGTTGCTGTACGCCTAGCTCGCAGCGTGCTTACGGTGATTCATTTTCATAATACATCGTGGTTTTTGGTGCGCGAGGTACGCTGGAGATTTTGATGAGATATCGAATTTAGTTTTCATTAAAAGATTACTAATAACACAGGTAGCAAAAAGCATTTTAATTTGGTTTACTGGTCATGTTGGTAGTGTAGAATTGAAATAGACCTGAACTTACTTGTGCTACAGAAAAAAGAAAGCAGTGCTAGTTTTTAATCAAAGACAAGGATAGGATCGGTGTCAGGAGATTATTTACGCAATTTAACTTGGTAGATGTATGCAACAACGCATGCTTCAAGTTAAGGCTAGGTTAGGAAGTCTTCCAAGTTCAAAGTGTGACTTAACTCGTTATTCCTTTGTTTCGTTGGCAAAAGTCAACCAATTGACTGGGCCCTGTTATAACATACCGAAGCGTTAGAACACACAACAGCAAGAACTAAACAAATATTAGTAAGAACATAATGCCTGACCTTAGGGTTAGGATGGCATGTCCCGCCTCATAATATATGCTGACCTGACCAAAACAGATAGAATGAATGACTGAGAGGGTGTTGTGATATTTGTTAAGACAAAACTTGTTATATTTATAGTATGCAATCAATTTGCACCACAAATTGAACTTTGTTTTGGTTTTTAGAGCTAAGTGACGAAAGACTTAACACACGCTTCAATCATGGATCAAGAAAAGCTCGCAAGAATACAAGCTCAAGTGAGAATTGGAGGCAAAGGCACTGCCCGTAGGAAGAAGAAGGTTGTCCACAGAAGCGCTACTACAGATGATAAAAAATTGCAATCAACGTTAAAGAAGTTATCCGTTAGTACGATTCCTGGTATTGAGGAGGTAAGGAATTTGATCCATATCAAGACTTGTATTCAAAAATATCAACACGAATTACTAAAATCAGCAATTTGTTGAGATCTCAATTAATTTTGGTCATGCAATTGAACTTTTTCCTCCAGGTTAATATGATAAAGGACGATGGAACTGTTATACATTTTAATAACCCCAAGGTTCAGGCTTCATTGGGATCCAATGTTTTTGCTGTAACTGGACATGGAGAAACTAAAGGTGAGTTTTTCATACTTCTGTTCAAACTCTGATCTTGCAACATTTGCAGTTCACATTAACGACACAAAGATCAAGTTGAGCAAGCGAATGGCTCGGAGGACGAGCTAAAATATAATTGTGCCAAAATGAAGCTAACGAAGAATTTTTGCAATTTTACAGAGGTCGCTGATATGCTGCCTGCTATCTTGAGTCAGATGGGACCGGAAAGCCTTGAGCATGTTAAGCGCTTAGCTTACACTGGTGGTCAACAACGATTCCAGCAAATGGCTGGACTTGGTGGAGTTAAATCTGACCCTGCGGAAGATGGTGATGCAGATGACAGTGACGACGAGGAAGTCCCTGACTTGGTATCGAATTTCGACGAGCCCAGTAAAGATGAAGCTAACGTCGCCAAAACCGTTGAAAATGCCGCAGCCGCCCCTGCCGAAGCTACCGCAGCCGGATCGGCGACTGGCGATAAGCCTCAATGATTGCTAGTACTGAATGTCTGAAGGTATAAAGTGGAAGAGCATCAGATAAAATACATACTATATGGTTTTACATAACTATACAATACAGTAAGGGAACCGATGTTTCCAGCGTTTACATGGTGTTTCTTCCCTGCTCCCTATAACCTCTGTAATTGGTACTGCTCTGATCAAGTTCGGAACAGCTGCAAGTGTAATGGAATGGCATAGAATGACTTGTACAGGAAGCAGAGTTACCCAATAAATCAGGCTATCATTTCTTAACTAATCGTATAGCGTGAGCTCTTCCTTGTAGACTCTCTTCTAGTTTAGTTTTGTTCGAGGTAATTACCAATAACAAGCCACTTCTTTATTTCGCTGTCATACACGAACTTTTTCATTCTTATTGACAACTGTTACTGTTGAATAAAGTACTCATGATTCTGCTGGTTATGTAAAATGGATGCCGTGTGACTATTTCCAGCCATTTAGGCTAGCGAAAATGGCATAAATGTGCTAGCCAATGAAGGGAGCAATTAGCACAAGTGTGTACTTCAGTACAGCAGCTTTATGTCACACCTATGAAGCGCTATCACTAGTACTTGTCTGCTGCGGCTCCTCATGGCTATATTGCACACGGAGAAGCCAGGCCAGTGAACTTATGCAGTTTTACAAAAAAGGCTGTTATGAACGATTTCAGCTGCTTCTGATTCCATTAAGAGTAAATATTTCGTATTTGTGTGTTTTTGGGAGACGCGCTGATGTGTTAACCAAAACCAGATGAAACTGAGAGCTAGTTTCACTCATGCACATTAGATCGGAGTGACTAAAAGATTTCAGCGGACTTGAAACATTGGCCAGCTCCACCATGAAAACAGAAAGAGGAACGTGCTATTTTTTGCATCGCCGTATCCCATTCAGGATGAAGATTACTGAACAATCTTCGGTCAGCTAAAAATAGGTTTTACGGGAAGAGAACATGGTGATAGTGCTCCACCTTAGTATGCAATCGTAGCAACCACACGGCTGCTGCAAGTCAAGTCGTTCCTTAGATTACATACAGTGATATTGTAATCCTACAGTGCTTGAGTAGTTACAGCAGACTCACATAGGGCTAACATCTTTTGTGACTCGAAAATCTTTTGCCCCGTGCCCCTGTCGCCTCGGAATTACAGTTGAAACGGACGGCAACTTAAGTTGTGCAAGATTTCTCCCTTCTCCCTGCGTTAGAAACTACAAGATTTTCGTTTATTTTTGACTTCTTCCCGCAGATTCCAGCCAGCCTCTAGTAACTTCACACGTTCACCCTCCTATGACTCTTCCGTACAGTTGCTTTAGTCATATGTGCTGATGTTTTTGTAACGAAGAAAGGCCAAGCCGCGGCTGTACCAGTAGAAAGTCCTCTGCAAAAGCAGAAACAACTAGATGATGCACGTAATAGAGCTGACTTTTCAGGAAGAAATGCAGAAATATGACCTCAAGGAGTTAGAAAAGGATTATGTAGGTTTACTATTTCCATCACGTTACGTACATCATCATCAACAAAAAGACAGTGCGAAGTAGTCGGGGAAAGGGCTTAGCGTGTGTTATTGCATCGCGGATGACTCTAGTTAGGTTCTCATCTGTGATTTGGAAAAGCCATGTGTTTAAAACGTTGCTTCCGTAAGCTTACAACAGTACACTATACGGCTATGCGATACTCATCCGCTGCACTGGGTGACTCTAAACCTGCTACCAGTCAAACATCAACCCACGGTTCCAGCAATGTCTTCAAGCTCAGCACAATAGTGGATGTAAAGTTGAATGATTTTTCAGACAAAATGTGGTAGTGCAGTTTTGGTTGCGATATTGACTGGTTGGAAGCTGAAGACGAAGTGACTGGGAAAAGTGTCTGAAGTCAGACCGAAACTCGCATCGGTGGTAGCTCATTCATTACAGCGTATTTCAGTCGGGTAAATGTGCAATTTTGTGGAGAGACTGCACAAGATGCTTTGGCCACGCATTTGCAGAATGGGTGGTTTGAAATGTGAAAAGTTCTCACCATGTGCCATCATTAAGTTGAGTTAATCTTGGGTGTTTTCGTTTGTGAGTCGGTTATAAAGCCGAAATGAGTTCTACGTTCTGGTGTAAACACGGGGTACCTTGCTCCTGCACGTTCGACGGCCTAAAAGGCTACAATTGACCCCGCTGCAGCTGTGGTTCTGATCTCTGCTTGCTCAGTTAGCTGACTTTTAAAAGTCCATGTGTCAATAACTCGTAGTGTTGCTTACATTTCATTTCCGGAACTGTATTGTCTGTTGTGAAAGCGCCATAACAGCTGTCTGTCACTGCCTCCACTCATTCCGTAAATGAACTCGGGATTTCATTCTTAAAACGCATGATGCAAATCAGTGCCAAAGTTCTCGAAACAGACGCTGTGAGTTATGACCGCAGCAATTTTTAGCGCCGTTCACACGTTAGGAAAGCAGCCAATGCGGCTTAATTACTCCCACAAGGAAGTCGTGTGAACACCCGTTCGGTCAATATCCAGACAAAGTTGCCTCCTATCGGATCTTTTGTGTTGTCGCCATGCTGGCAGATCGCTGACTGCACATTTTATCACTTCCAGTTACGACGGTGACCTTTCACGGTTGCATGTTCCTGCTTCCTTTTCGGAAAGTGTTCATTATAATATGAAGACAATCAGTTGGAGTAAACCCTACGAGCTGAATGCTGCAAACTGTTCAAGGTTTAAAAAGTTATTGTGATCAGACACATTTTTAAAAGGTTAGATAGTGCAGCAAAGTGAGAGTTCTTTTACATTTGTGATAGAAAAAGTTTTATAGTGAAACTTACACCTCGAACTACAAGTTTTGGTATGACTGTCAAGCGTGAATGCATTACGTGAGAAACAAAAGGTACCTTTATTGGTCTAATAGCCGTTAATGTGTTCGAAAAACCATAGAGATGAAGTTTCATTTTTGCGTAGACGCTTGTTGCCTTGACTACTCACTAAATTTTATGAGACGCATGATGCACTAGAATAGAAACCCACCGGCTTGATTGCCGCTACGTTCGGTGGTTGATGAGAAGTCACCGTAGAAATGCTCTACGATCACATCTAACGCTTGGACCAGGCATTTGTCCCGGACGTTTCGCTCAAATCCTTTGGTTTAATATCCAATCGGAGCAACAGCGTGGGTTTTATAGCGCATCCCATGCCAACATCTAAAGAACCTTTAATAATGCCATGTGATTTCTTGCGGAGCACCATGCCAATTGAGTTTCAACGAGACACGATTAATGATGTTGATCGCAAAATAAAATCCAGGATGATCGTGTATCTCGAGGAAGCACAAAGAGCTCCTGTCCTGTATACATGTAGGTTGGATTATCTTTGATTCCTTTCAGATAGGCAATTCATAATTCTCTGGATCTCGTAGGAGATACCCAGCAACAAAACAAAAAAGTTTACTAATTGTACTTAAGCGCGCTATGATTATTTACCTAGAACTAGCACCTAGGTCTCACCTACATGTAAGAACTAGCTTGTAGTTGACATTATTTGACCTATTTTTTCGTGGAGCTCTTTGGACCGCCGGCACCGATTTCAGGATTTTGACTTCGAAACTCATGCTGGATGACAGAACAATTCAATCAGTCATAGCTGAGAAAGATCATCGAAAGATTAGCCGGACAGACCTTTGAATCAGACATGCCCAAGTTCGGTTTGGACTGAAAGTCCATTTTACTGTTTTTAAAAACCGGGATAGCGGCTTTAGGTGGATCTTAAAATGTCCGATGTCTCACATACCACGAACTACTTATTTCAAATTAAATTAATCAACCGTGATGCTTTTCAAAAGACTAATCAACCCAATTTTCCCTATTACCCTTGCTGTCATTTCCTGATGCCTTATTCTGTGGTTAATATTTAAAAGTGTCACAAAATTGTTAAAAAGTAAAATTACGCATGGCATACGGTTGGAATACTGCCTCAGTAAGTTTTGTCGTGCTTGCTCCTATTCTAATGCGGGATATCGGAATCCCACGCTTTGCTTGTAGAAAAGCGTTAATGCGTAGACATTTGATTGTTTTATTTTAGAAAAATGCTGGAGATTTGCTTCGCAAACGCATTCTGAATCAGTAATTGAATGACAGCTGGTGAAACATGGCTTCAGGAAACTTCAAAGGCGCTCAGGTAATGGCTTGCTTCTGCTTTCTTGAATTGAAATGGAAACGCTTCTACTGCTTGTATATGCTTGCTTCAGTTGTGAATCTGATCAAAATATAAACTGTAACCTGTGAACGAGATAAACCTTGAACATAGCTCAACTCAGATAACACAGGATCAAAATGAATAGCTACAGGGCCACGTAATATTTGCGAAGACCACATGAATAAAATTGTTGGGAAAGATTTAGTCTACCATCCTTGAAACGACGGCTCACAGACGATAGTTAGATCACCATGCCGTGCAAAGGGAGACATTCGCACTAGATGCCCTTTTCCTTAAGACACATGGTATTGAGTTAAGAAAATCTCTTGGCAGCTGTAAAGACACATGCTTCACTCGCTTATAAACTAATAATAATTAGGTACAAATGTCACACAAACCTCCTGTTGTCTTCGTGCAGCTTGCTTTCTTTTTGCTCGCAAGAGTTGGCCAGAAAGCATTAAGTTTCTCATAAGTTTACAGCTGTTATGCTTGGACCGTAAACCATGACGTAGTGCGGAATATGCAAGTTTGCCAAGTGTCTGAAGTTCCTGAAAGAATTTGATGCAGATGATTCGATTTATACCATTTTTTGTTTTTATTGCAGCCATTGCATTTTGCAGTTTGTTACTAGTTACTTCCAGTACTGATGGAAATTTGCGATAATCTGTATGTTCACTTATCGGCAGTCCTTGTATTGTCCTAATAACTGTGGCTATACCTCTGCTGGTTTTTGCAATGAAAAGTGAACGTCAAATTAACATTAGTTTTGAGTCGATGTATGCGGACCAGGAAAACACAACATTGTGTCAGGCACACTGAATTCATTGAGACCGGATATAAAAAGGCTACAGTACAACAAAACGCTCTAATTACATTGCCACATGCTTTTGTCTCCATGTGTTGAAAAAAGTCAACTCTTAGAGATTGATTGATCTGATTTAATTTTCCTAGACGTCGTGGAGAAGCAGCAACTCGAACGTTTCCGACCGCTACCTTGTGAGTGGGAACAGCACTGCTCCTGTCACTGGGTCAACTTCTGGGGCATTAGCCAATGGTAATGCGCTTCCTGCGAGTAAATACAGCTCAGTCGGCTCATCAGCAAATGTCGGCAATGGAGTCAGGACCACCAAGATCGATTACAGTGGAGGCAAGCAAAAGGTAACTTATTTAGCTTTTAGTACAACTTCCACAATACCCTAAAGAATTTTAAGGCTGAAAATGACATTATTTTTTCATGAGTTTAGGAAATGAGCAATGTCACGGGAAACAGCGGCACAAGTACCGGGTTAGGATCGGGCGGAAACTCTGGTTTGTCTCGGTTTACCGCAACACGGTCAAGTTTAACTAGCAGCAGTGGCGGCGGACTTGCCTCAATAAGCAAAAATATATCAGGCAGCGCTACCTCGTTGAGAGAATCTTCAAGTCAATCTTTAAGAGAAAAATCGTCAAGCAACGGGACCAACACTTCACTGAAAGAAAAATACGGCAGCGGCAAGGTAGAGAAAAGCAACGTCCTCGGCTCTACAAGTTCACTTGTAGCCAGTATTCGGGACAAAAACGGCTTGGGTCCTGCCCCTGGGACTAGTGTCACAAGGGAAAAGAGCAACGTGAGCTCAACAAAGACAACTGCAACTAGTGCTGTAATTTTAAAAAGAGAGAAAAGCAATGCGACGAAGACGACAAGTGGAAAAGAAAAGGTTGGAGGTGGCTTGAGCACCGTGTCTTCAAATGCTTCAGCATTGGCTAATTTTAGTGAAAAATCCAAACAGTTACTCGCTGCTTTATCAACGGATGGACCATCAGCAACAAATGCATTTCGTTCTTCAACTGCTTTCATGCGCTCATTGAACACAACTTCCGGCACTCAGCCTACGGCAGCGTCGTCGGGCAGATCTGGGACTGATACACGCACTTCTAGTAAACTATTCCCCCTGGACTCGACAACCAAGAAAGCTAATCATGACTCGCTGCTAACAGGACTTGCCTCGTCGACACTAACAACTTCGACAGGGAACTTGTCTACGGCAGGTGCTACATCCAATTTCAAAATTTTTACGACCAAAGACATAGAAAAACCTGCTCCAATTATGCCCGTGGAGGCTTCAAAACCCATTGCCGCTGGAAATTCTGCAGCCATGACGAGCTCACTGAGGACTACGGCAAGATTTGGTCTTCGAAGTGGGACATCACATGCACATTACAATTCATCTCTTCCAGTCAAACCTGTTGTTGATGAGCTTAAACCGGTAAATAAAACTCGTAACACGAAGGCAGATCATAATGGTCCAAAGTCATGGATGACCAGAGGAACCTCTCCAGACCCGAATATACAAAGCCCGGCTTTTGTTTGCAAAAAGCCCAAATACCCATCTGCGATTTCTATGAATGAGATTCCCACGATAAGCCCAAAGTGTGACATAACGATAGTTAGGAAGAACAAAGAATGTCAAACAGAAGAGATAAAAGATCCTCCAAAGGCCTTGTCTTCCATCCCTCGTCCCTCCGCCCTCATGTTCACTGCATTTAACCCCGAGCGAAGATTTGCGCAGAAAAATTCACGAGCGTCCACCCCTTCTGGCGGTAATGAGAGCAGTGGACAAGAATCGAAAGTGAAATCTATCAAAAGTAAAGACATTGGAAGTACAGAAGAGCTGAGAAGTCCAACTCAAAAAGTTTTGAAGAAAAATGCTGTGGGCCAGAAACAAGGAAACTCACCCAGTCCTCACTCTTCAAGCCCATGCAGAAAGCAGGAATCTGGTTCACCAGTTCCGGGAGGGAACAAGATGGACAGAGTCGTTTGTGCAGAAATTAGTATGACGGATAAGAATGGAAACAATGCTGGCGTTGTTGTATCCCTACCGAACAAAGAGTTTAGAAAATCTGCACTCAATGTCGGCTTGACCAATCCCGTGGCAGAGAGAGAATTCGCAAAAAAACAGGATGAAATGCGAAAGGTGAACACAAAGTCACCATCAACAGCTGATAAACCGATCTCACACTCCCCAGAAATCAAAGATACGCCGGTTGGTAAACCACCTGTTGAGTTTCAGCCATCCAAATGTAGCGTGGGCACATCCACCGCAATCACTAGTGCTATTACCAAGGGAGAAAGTAGGATTTCTCCTCTTTCCCAACCAGGAGGTGCAAGGTTGCAAAAAGGGGGGCTCATCAATCCAAGTGCTTTGGCGAAGGCCAAATCCGCAAAAAATTTTATTCCCATCAGAAAAAATAGTGCCAGCAGTTGCAGTGAATCGGAGTCCTCCAGTTCCATGTCGTCAGCCAGCACTAGCGGAAGCAGTAGCAGTAGTAGCAGCAGCAGCAGCAAACGATCTAATCCGGACGTAAAACGAGTTGCTAATCAGTTACTGCAGGACGGAAATCACTTTCCTCAGGAACGTCGGGGCAGTGTCAACAGCACCACCAGCTGTTCTTCCGCAAATAGCAGCAGAAGTAGCAGTTGTGAGAGACAAGTTTTGCGCACAAATCTTCGACCACCTAGTTCACTATCTCCAGCAAAAGCCGAAGACTGGTCAGAACAACGGCAAGATACCCATGAGAGTACACCACCCAAGCAAACATCGTTCTTGCTCCGAGCCTTAGCATCAGCAGAGGAGCGGTTAGCCTGGGTAAGAAGATGCGAATCTGGAGAAATCCCCTGGTGGATGGCAGCGTCGAACAAGAATGTACCCGGACTCCTAGCTAAGAACATGAGCAATGCCAATTTGCTTGCCAAGAGCTCCACGTCCAAGCAAATTCCTATCCAGGAGGATGACTCGGAAGTACCAGAATTGAAACACAGTGTGCCTTCAACTTCTAACGAGGGAAACGCCAATGAAAGCTGCATTAATTCTGCCTCACAGCCTTGTAATCCTGTAATGGCCGTGTCCGTTACAGAAGAACGTGGCAGCCCTGATGGTGGCGAATCCATTGTGGAAATGATCGACTCCATGTTTCATGCTAGCCTCGCTTGTGAGACTCCGAAGGAGAGGGAAAAACTGAAGCCGTTTATTGGTCATATGACAAACATAGACGACATCTTGGGATCATTTTGTCCCTCTCCAGTTCCTGCCCTGGTGTCTCCGGAAGAGGAAAACCGAACCATTGCTCAAATATGTGCTAATAATTGTGAAAACGTTGCAAGTATGAACGGAGAAAACGTTTCCTCTGATGATGACAGTGACGAGGAAGATCAAAATGACAGGAGTAAGAATGACACCCGGAAAGATAATTCGGACTTGGATGACGATTCTTCAGATGACGATGGTGGATCAACAGGAACATCAAGCAGCTTCGAAGAAATTGACCCGGAAAAACTCATTATGGAATCTTTTGAAACACTCAATATTAGCATCAAAGAGCCTGACGTCAGGTAACGTACAGCTTTTACATCATTACTGTTTTAATCCTGCATGAGTTCTTGAAACACATACCCATGAAATCCGACAAGATCCTTTTTACACGCAAGGTAATGTTTTCGTTGAGTTCGAAAGGTTAGAATTCAGGTGTGCATGGTTGCCATGGTGTAAGAATCCGAAGAGTTAGCCTTGTTACTACATCTTAATAGAGTCCATTCGTCAGGGTTTCTCTGACTGGCAGTTATTGTCGCCCAGTTTCAAGACGGAAATACGGATCATGTCAATTGCTCTACTTTTCTTGAAAATATGGTCAAAAGCACGGCATAAACTCTTAAGAAAAAATGCCCCAACTTTTAAACTGCGTTAATACTGGCCATATTTCTCTGTTGAGACTGACAAAGAGTTGCACTCCACTGCTGAATATTTCTGAAGGTCTGGCTAAAGGATGGAGAAATTGCCTTGCTTCAGTACTGAACGTGACCGAATTTAGAGACGTGTGCTGCGAGAAAAATATGAAGATTTTAAAGAGGCACATACGCGTAAATCAAAGCTAAGACGCGACTTCCTGCAACTCTGCGGTTTACAATAAGTGCGGCAACGTCAGCCTGTATTATAACCACGAGCTTAAGTCTCAATGCTAGGAATCGTATATTCTTTTACTGCGCAAGGACCCTGAGAGAAATATGATTTATATGCAACGATTACTCGTTCCCACAACGCCTCCCCAATACTCGGATTTTGCATCGTCTCTATGCCTGTGCAATTACAATCTGTCATTATTATTAAACTAATTACCAGGTCCTTCCTACGCTGCTCCTGACATTACAGCGCGTGATTCGAGACTTCAGTTGGAACACAGGGAATATCCATGCCATTAATTATCCGTAGCAGGCTCCAAGCTACACTTTAAGTGCAAATCTTTTTACTGATGGTCAACTGATCTTGGAGCTGGTAGGCTGTACTGTTCTTGCATGATGCTAACATAAGTTGGATATGAAAGAATGTCAAGTAGATCTTGTTGTAAATTTTAACAAAATGTCACGATTTATCAAAAAATGTTGTTGGAACGGGGTAGCATTGAAAAGTAGCAACACGTAATAGAACTGTAGCTTGATTTCGGTATACTGAACGAGGAGTGATCTGAACTAAATCTCCGTATAGTGTATGCCGGCAGGTCATCAGTAGATAGAACAGAAACAATAAGTCTAGCCTTGATCCTCATGTGGTACGCCATTTACTTTTCATTTACATTTTACATCCAGTATGTGACCCGATGACTACTGTCGGGGATTTAGATGAAGAGACAGCATATAAGAACGGAGAGTTAAGATTTTGATCCGCCTGCAAAGTCAATGTCACGCATTGTTTGACCAGGGTTTTGTTACAGTAAATCGTGTTTTATGACTCTACTGCTACTAAGATACAAAGAATAAGACTCAAGTTTATTCGATCTAAAGGAGGGAACGAAAAATGGTAAGTATTGCTGCTGGATTAGAACACAAAATCTTGGGTTGCTTCTACGGTTTGGTCTGTAAGCTTCAGCGCTCAATTGAAACAAAGTGCCGTGAAGTTATGACGGATTGGGCTCCTGTTTGCGGACGAGGGAGACGAATAGGATGCGATAAATAATACTGCCTAAATTACTAGTTATGGCAGACGGTACGTAAACATTGAAGGCAATGGCTCTTGCATAAATACTCTGGATGAGGATGATGAGGACGGGACAGAGTTTTTATTTATTAATGCGTCGCAGTTCAAATCTGTGAATTAAATGATCGTGTCAAAGGAATCAAATGGTATAAACGGGAACGCCGTGGCATATGTTAACAGACACTGTCAAGCTTCGATAAGTTTCACTGGTAGTGCTGAGTGGTGAGGCTTGGTATTAGCATTCACATTGCTTTCATTCTGTGGAGTGAAAGTTGCAGAATAGAAGTTTGGTTTTCATCGGCAATAGAATGTGGACTGAATTT
>VRMD01002157.1:0-14114 GCA_009872375.1 Sminthurides bifidus | reverse complement strand
GTTTTACTCACTTGACCACCTGATCACGTAATCAGGACGGTGCTCGTAGCGGAAGTCGTCTCTATGTGATGTAACCTTGCATTCTTTCTAGAGACCCTGATAAATTGTGTACGGATGCACGTGGAATTCGGGTTCAAAATGCGATAATTGATTGCGAATTTGTATATTGGTGCCATTATCAGTCCTAATTTGCATTTGATTCATCTTTGATTCCAGTCATCATTCATGTCGGATTGGAAATCTTCAGTATCAATTGATGCTCAACATTTGCATTGTATTTTTGATCCAAGATCTCGGAGATCTTGATGCTGATCTAGTGATGAATTTCCAAGATTTATTCAAAGATCAATATTATTTTTAGGGCAGTACAGGGAGAGAAACGGAAAACACTGCATGATGGATATTGGATAAGCTAATACCTTCGTAAATTAAAATCTTGTTTGAAGATGAGAAAATCTTGGGAAGGAAACAAAAGATCATGTTGAGCATGTTTCAACTTGTTTCGGAAATCATTCAGATTTTTCTTTCTCTCTTTGCATCAAGCAAAGGATGCGGGAAGAAGAGAGCCAAGAAAGGATTTTACGTCATCCTTGACCAATGGGATGTGAGGAGCGGGAGATTCGTAAAAACGTTCGTCGTTCACAGACCTTTGGAAGGGGCGTGGCTACGTAAATTCTCTCCGTGCGCTGTTGTCTAGCCGTGTATGACAGAGGTATTTCTCAGCATTGATCTGTGTGCAGACAAAAGGATCATATGACAACAAAGCCGTGACGTCAAAGAAAGAAGGAGGACCTACCTGCTGAGAATGAGTACAGAAGACGATGCAAGACCGCGAGAGCTGTATTCGTGGTCGTGATTTCGTTGAGGATAGAAGTGCTTGAAACTCTTTAAGGGAGCCCCAAAACTCGTGCTCAAGGGAGACTTATAACATTGAAATTTTGTGCGAAAGTAATTACGAACTTATAGTTCTGCTAGAAGAAGATATTTTAGCATTTTTCGAAGTGTCGCAAATCAAAGTAGTAAGTGCTGCTCAGTGTTTTTCTTTGGTTATACTCTGCAGTTCGTTTAAGAGATTTATCGGTTGAATTAATTCGTGAATTCTGTGGTGAATTGAGGATTTGTTCAGCCGGCTAAAAATTAAATCACTAATTTTGTGCAATTTTTAATTTTTAGTTCAGATTGTCGCAACCAGAAGTTTACAGGATTCTGGTTGGTAACCAAAGCAAATTAGCAATGGCTTACACCATCACCGGCTATTCCGGCGGCAGCTTGGAAGGTAAGCTGAGATTTTTGCGAAATTTCTATTGCATGTATGCGACTTGAATTCAGAGTAGGAAGGGGGAATTTGAGAGCTATGTTTTCAAGATTTAGGTATTGCAGCATTATTATGAGGACGAGTTAACTCCGTTGCTAGAAAAATTTTATCGTGGGGGTCGTAACTAGTCTGAATTTGCCCCGTGGTAATTGTCATCATTAGTTCTGTTATTGAGCTTGGGAATTGAAACATATTTCGACTCGTTGTTGCGTAAGCATATTTTTAAGATGTGGAAATCAGAAATTATCAGCAGTAGTGAGGGGTAGGGTGAGATGTACCAGAGGAAACTTAAAAATCTTACAAGGATGAAACCGCTTGATATGCGAACAGGTTACCAAGGTTACAGTTTGACTGTCTCATGTAAGTTATCGTTCGTCGCGAAGTAGAAGACATACTGAGTGTTCTTTAGTAATTTCCTATTTTGGGAACTAGTTTTGAAATTCGATGATGCAATGGCTGTGCGTGAGTAAGCCTTTAGATAGCGATTTCTTATTGGCTTCAATTCACTTGCTGTTTTTGAGGAACTTAAATGTACTGAGGAGCTGTACGAGAGAAAGTTGGGGCAGGGAGATTACTTACGAAGAATTGCATGATTCATGCATTGAAACGATTACATTGCATCGAGAAGCATGTTTTAACTATTATTTTGTCCTGGCACGGAGTTGCCGTTACTTCGTTGAATTTCTACAAAATGGGTTGTAGCTGAGGATTACGCAAGGCTCTTTAGTGTTGTAATTATTTGACTTTTTGCTTCGCATTTTCGGTAGTTGAGGAAGTTGCGCTGATTATGTTGACAGGAACTAGGTGTTTGATGAAGATTCTGCTGGACTTCCTTTAAGGTAGGCGCAAGTGTCATATTCCACATGATATTATGGTAAAGGTATGCGAATATGAGGCTTCTAACGTTCTAACTCCGGCACATTGAAAGAGGATAGAGATGAGTTAGTGAGAATACGACGACGGTCAATGGCAAGGCAAGATGACTTGCTGTTTTTACTTCAGAGATAGCTGAGAAAGAGTTGGTCTTAAGCAAAGAGAGTGTACAGCAGGGTGTTGAAATCCCCAAGAATTGAGGTCATGGCTGCTGCAAGCCCACGTAGACTAGAAAGCATGGTCAAACAGGATATGGAGCATTCTTACTTGAAAAGCGTTTGTCGACGAATTGCCTTAGCTACCTTATGGTCTTGAGAGAGGAACGGCAAGGAATGTTATAATTGAAAAGTAAAATCATGTGTTAGGTAAGGAGAAGTAAAGAGAAAGCTTGGCATTCCCCCTTGTGTAGAATCTGTGTAACGATTACGTCACCCTAGTCTGTAGTTAAAAACGTCAATCGATCTTTAATTTAACTGCTTTATTTGACTTACCAGCTTCGCCTCTAAATGCAACTATCAAGTACGAGCCTATGTCACCTGCATCTGTGAGCTCGACGTCCAGCTCTGGAACGGTAGGAGTACGTAGAAAGAGAAACGCTAGCCAAGCGTCCCTAAATCAGGTTCAAACGACGACTAACAAGTTGAAGAAATACCAAATGAATCCTGAGAACGATCCTAGCGTGCGAAATGCGATCGCTGCGAAGAACAACAGAGAAAAGAAGAAGCAGGAGTTTCATCAAACCAAGAAGCAGTTGGAAGACTTGAAGCTGAAGTATAAGGAACTTGAGGAACGAAATGAAATGCTCAGTCGTGAAAACGAAATCCGAGGGGAAAAACTGAAGACCGTCAGTGCAGAAAATGAGCGATACAAGGCTGCGTTCGGAGGATGGATGGAAATTCTGGACTCTGCAATTCAACAAGAAGAACTGCGACCCCTGCCTGATCACTTGTTGGTGAATGATCTACCAATGCAACAAGGTGTCCATCCTGGTGCAGTCGTCCATCCCGGCGGAGTCGTTGGTCCAGTTGTTATCGGTGATGAGCCACTAAATCAGTCTCTGTCGCCGTCTCCCGGTTCTATCGCTTTTGCCGAAGATTCGATCGGTGACCCAGTGTTCGGATACTTCCCGACGTACAAGGATGAGGCACCTACGTTGCCACCCGGATATGATTACTGCGACTACTATGGTAAGCATGCCGTACTTTTTTAGTCTTTTGATCTGGTCGCATTAAGCTTATCTAACTCATGATTTAAGTTGCAGTATCAACAGAGTAAGTTTTCATGAATTCGCGGCGTGAATATGTATACGTAATAGTTTGATCTCCTGAAATTGTTTGTTTGGAGCATCAGTCAATTCTTAGCTTGACGCGTACGTAGGAGTCTTTACATGTAGTTGCAGGGAAGAGTCATTGCGCATCGGTTCCATCTTATATGTAATTAATTGTTAGTATTGCTGCTAGTTGAATGCTCGCTCACATTTTTCATTAGCTACTGCAGTCCACGATAAATTATGTTTGCGAAGCGCATGTATGTCTGTGCTGTAACTATAACTTACCTCCCGTTGAAAATTTTTCAGTGGAAGCCTGGAAAGGATCTAGCTATATATGAGTATGAGTTGGACGTGCATGTGGCTGTCACAAATGAGTCATCAGTGTCAACTGTTTCAGCCTTTTAGCGTCTAAGGAGTATTACCAAAAGTTGTGCTAAGCTAGTTTAGTCAATATGCCTTAATACGTCTTGTTAACGTGAGTGGAAAGATTGGATTACGGTGCGTGATGGTAGTGCATTGGCTGTGCCTAAGGAAATTCGTATACTTGGAACCGGTGAAATGACCCAAAATTAGTTATTTCAAGTGCAACTCAGGGAAAATTAGGAAGTATTGATTCTTCAGAGGTTTTGTGTTTGTTTGCCACAAGAGTAACACGTTCCTCCCGCAATGTTAATCGAATTGTCACCTTAAAACGATGTGAACCGTGATGCCTTCTTGCACTTTGTGAAAGTGCTTGACTTCATTCAGTGGTTGTGTGAAAGATGAAACCTGCAATGGTACTTGGATCTGAGATTGCCTCTATTGTGAAGCCGTCCTGAGCATTGGTTTGAGGAAGAAAGAAGACAAAGCCAAAACCATGCTCTGTACGGACGGTGGATAGATTCTTAGCTATTCGCCGAATGCAGCTTAAAAAATCCAAACTACGTTGACTGATGCAAGATTTGATGATAACTTTTGTGCTGAAATGTAACACACTTTGAAACTTTCAGGCCCCGTATTTTTAATCCAATTATTTCTCCCATAGGTTACCAACAACATGGTGAGATTCTTAAGTCGAGAGATTTTGCTCCTCCGGGTGGGTAGATTAATAACTTACTGCTGGTGGGCTTCGGAAATCAGTGAAAACTTTTATCAATGGGAATTGAAATGAAAAAATAGCCTCCTAGCTGTTGCTGGGCAGTTTAGCGAAACAGAATAACAGGCACTCTTCTAGTACAGTACGAGCCAATGGAATGATATGAGCGCCTACGCCTGTCCCGCACAAGTTAATATACTGACTATTTAGTTGCGAAACCAGAGTTTAATGGTATATTAAACAGTTAATCGTGTTCATAGACCTTTCATTCAAACTTAATCTATTCTCCTGCTCAACCGCTAAGTGAGGGTTAGCCGCAGTGTGATAAATATTAGCCCAGAAGTTAATAATTAACCATTTACCTTATTGCACGAATGCAGGACGCAATTATCAAACAAATTATATTTTATTCGGCTGCCATTTCATAGGGCACTACATACGAGAATAGCTCGCATGTAGACAATTTTACGTTACACTTTTTATTCCGCCTAAAATTTTTCAAGAAGAGATACGAAAGAACTTAAAAACATTAACTTGAACAACTGTAGGTGCACTGCTGGCACGGATTCTTATATCAAGTTGGATTTCTAACAGGGAAGTTATTACATAAACCGGCTAATTTTAATTTACCAGGTTCTGATAGGCTGTCTTAAGACTTTTGACTTAAAATCCAAGAAGTTCCAACTAGAATTAAGATCCACCTAAATATCAGTCTATCACCTCACTTATCGCTCGATGCGATGAAGATAGTAGGCCCTCTAGTTCTTGTGTCATTGGGGACAGGCGAGAAAAGAAACTGACCATTGGAGTCATGCGCGACCATATCAAAATTGGCTTAAAACCTGAATATCTAAGAACTTAGCCAACGTAGCTCCATTTTCGAACAAATAAAACAGACTAGATTTGGGGAAATAAAAAAGTTTAAATAGTATTGCCCTAGCTAGGTAGGGGAGAGGCATGAGATTTGTGCCACGTCTTTCTAAATGGATGAAGTTGGAGAATGTTGGGACACCGGACACCTGAAAGATTGTGGAAGGGGCTGATGAGAACGACCGTGATGGAGACAAAGGCAATGAAGACCCGAACCGAAGTTGTGATGAGTCGGTTTTGGGACTAAGCCATTGTTGCTTCCGGCCCCTGAGGAAACTATCTGTGCTTCATATGGATGTGAAGCTCGTCCTGCATCTCGGTTAACCTTACCTACCTCGTCCTGAAAAACCTCCCTTCCTACATTTCCTATCCCTGTCATTGTCATTATCAACTACGAACATTATGGCAGATTGTAGTTGATAGGACATAAGTTTTATCTTTTAAGTAATGGTTCGCGGTGAGTTTTCTTTTACTTCTACATCGTTAAGTATGGCTTGCTGCATAGTTTGCATCTTCGCCACGAGATTGGCAATGATCAAACTAAGCTTGAGACTCGAAAATCGTAGTAAGGCCTCAATAGACCGATGGAATCATCTACTTAGCTACCAACACGCTGAGTTGTTCTTCAGCTGAAACACACGGAGTTCTTTGCCACCAAGTGGTATGAAGCTTTAATTTTTAAAGTGGAGATTGAATAATTCTGTATTTTATTTCGCGCTCATCAAGTTAATATCCGAGTTTATTGCGAACTCAAGTGCGATAAGCGAATTCAATTTTTGAAGAACTCGTAAAGGAAGCAGAACTTTTGCTGAAGATAAAGCATGACCGAGGCCTTGCTATGAATACAGTCGATATAAAGCTATAAGTTTTAATTTAAAAGGACTGTCGTCTCAAAGAAGACTAGCTTGGTTGAAGTACAAATCAGGATAATTTAGGGCGCATATTGGTAGCAGTACTGGTGCGAATGGATTCTAAAGCTTGATGGTATTCAAGGAGTGATGGGGTTCTCTAACCTGAAGAGTGATGACAGTCTTAAGTTACGAATGTGTGGTTTTTTATTTAAATAGTAGTGCAAATTGTATAATTATGTAGTGATGAGCCATTTTAAGTCAAATGAGATGATGCTTTGCTTGGTGATTTAGCTCTGTGAGCCACCAAGCACAAAAATTCACTTACGAGGAAATTAATTGTTGTTTTTTTTACACAGATTTGTTGCACTGAATCGATCCGTAAACTGGATTCTTCGTAACAGTAAAACAGCTTCATTCAATCAATCAACAGAGCTGGCTGGACTGGTGAAGAACATCCCCTGTAGTAAGTACGGAGAAGATTTGCCTGTGCCGTGATCCAGTCTGATGTATCCTGCCCGTGAACGCTGAAGAATACGCTGCGGCTGAGGAATTACTGTTAGAAGTTTCCATGGATATAATTGTTTCCTAGTATAATTTATATATTGTACCTTGAATGTAGCTTTGTATCGTTTGAGATGGGAGTTGAGAAGTTCCTGATATTTAGGTAGTATTGTATCGGATTATCAGGTTGCTAAGCAAGACAATTTTTATGATAATATTGAAATTTGCATTGTTCACACTACATTGTTCACATTACAAATGTAAACTTCACGTAGTCAGTAGTAGAGTTGTAGTTTCGGTTTCGCTAAACTTATCATGAAAAGAGCCAAAAGGCCATTTGACCCAACACCACAGCTGTGTTGGGCTTTTTGAAAGTTGATTTGAGGGGATTGAAGTTGATCGTTTGTTGGCCGTGTCAATATTAATACTTAACTTTTTAAATTAAGTCGATTTTCTCTGTTTTGGACAACGCTGTGTAGGCAGTCGTAGTTTATTGTGTTTTGACCGTACGTATCTGTATTTTCTATTGTGTTCCGCCTTCAGGAAGGAGCTAGTACTTCTGTTCTATCTAATGATCTAAGCATGTTTATTTGAAGATGTAGCTATTGAATAGTTTTCGTAAATATTTATCGCATCTATTATGAGGAATGCCAGTTATAGTATACTTCAGTTGCTGTTTTATACACCTTCTTATCGCTCAATATTGACATGAGTGCAGCGAATAAATCAACTAAAAAGGGAAAACCTTTGAAAACCAAACCGTTTTGATGGATACGTTCATTCTTAATACTATTTCTTCTAGGTTTTTTATCCGCTTGCTACATGGCTAAAGATTAGATTCATATAAATACTAAACAGATCAGATGAGATTTGCGTGAAAACAACTGGATGGCAGAACCTGAAGAAGAGGTGATGGAGATGACGATGATTAAAATGCAGCAGATGCATACGTTACATGAACAGGGTGCGTGTAGCAGTAGAGCTTTTATGCGTAACAGCACAAGACACGACACCAGTGCCCATGACTGTACTGTAGCAAGTAGCGAGCCATGCCCTTGTAACACGGACAGTTGCAATCTGGTTTCTGATCTTTTCGCACTGGAATTTTCCTCTCACGGTGCTTATTGAAGGTGTGAGGTCTTCCTACTGGTTATTGAGTAAGTTTAACAGGTAGGTAATTAGTTAATTTTAAGGTAACTGTTTCCTTGCTTCCAATGTTTTTCCAAAATTCAGTATATTTAGTAACGCACAATTAAAATTATCGTTTGGATGTATTGGAACACTAATTAACATCACTGACATTTATTTTTCCAGGTGCTCTCGTCTCTCCAGATTACTGTAATTACTGTGATAGCAATTGCCAGCCGATACCGGTACAATCTTCTCAAAGCTACTATCTTCAAAATTCGTAATTTTCCAGATCTCCAGCAACAATTAAGGTGAGCAAAGAAGGCTTCAGAATTGCACAAATTATTAACTGCATTGATAGTTTAGTTCGATAGATTAGATTACTAGTACATCTGTAAGAGAGAGTTTAGAAAATAAACTAGTAGCATCATGTTATGATAGGATTAATTTCGTGCTTGAAAACAGCTTGGAATGACACTTATCACCAATATAAAAATGCAGGTGGAATTTCAAGCAAAGGAGGTAATTTTTCGCTCGGAAACTCATGTCTTGTTTTGAGAAGTTTTCCGTCCGTGGCTGACATTATTGGCACGTATAGTAGCGCTTCAGGTATCATCAATAGAATTCTATTTTACTTAAGATTCAACTTGTACTTACGACAGCTTCTAGTTTGAAAGAAGAGTATGTGACGATTGAGCACAGTATAGGCCTGTCTATAAATTAGTGCGTAACCTTGAAAAAGTGTGATCGGCAACCTTTGATGTGTTCTAGAAGTAATGCCGGCACAATGTGGTTGCGGGTAAGGTACTATTGTTAATCACCAGCACTACTATCAGACAAAGTCGTGTTGCAGGTCAACAACTGTCGATATTTGATTGTATTTGAATGATCAGCTTTGTTGGTACTTTCTGATTTGACCTAGTTAGAAAAGCGATTAGTAAGGTTGACCGTCTAGTGTGTTGTGAAGAAAAAAGATGAGTAAGGATGAAAGCCCGGGCATCCCATTTGAATGGGAGATCGGTGAGGACCGGATGGAATAAAATCCGAATCGGGTGCATCTCACTTTTCGGCAATCGATTTGCTCGGAGCCCATTCCATGGGCTTGTGACTCATGAGCTTTAGAAGTGCTCTTTCATAGACTCGGACGTGTTATATTTAAACCAACTGAAGGGAACGAATAGCGTGCTTAAAGGCCTTTTACAACTATCTATCGAGTAACTCTAAAGCCCCAAAAGTGTGCACGTGAAGACTTTAAGCGATAAGGAAACTTGATTTTAGCTGCTGTATTTCATGTTGAGTTTCCTTGTCGGAAACAGACGTTGGAGAGGAGTGACTGTAACGGAAAATCTTTTAGTTTTCAGGTTTAACAAGATTGAAATCCTGCGGCGGAACTTTAACTTCTGTTAGTCCTGATATCAGGCTTAATAAGTGCAGCATACAGTAACTTGTCACGTGCAGTTGAAAAGTATTAATACAGTCACTGGTAGTGCTGCCAAGTTCTACCGTTATAAAGAAAGAGCTGAACGCTTATTGTCTCAAGACGGAAGGTGCTTTCGGTTTCGTAACCTTGGTTATAAGAGATCGCGTATCCGGATTGTTTTTTCTCTGAAGAATATATCGTGTTGGAAAAATGGTTTGGTATTCAGCAGTAGATGACGATGCGCACACGGTATTGTTTTACGATTAAAACTTTGTCTTCTATCTTCGATACTAAGTCGTTGAGTAGTCTGAAATGCACTCCGAAAGTGAAATTCTGTTGTCATCTTGGGGAGAGAACTTTTGTAGGATTGAGTTTCTTTCTTGCTTTCTTGTTTGCACTTTATTTCGTTGGTTTTGCGTTCGGCATGCTAGACATAAATTTTTGTTGCACTACTTATTATAATTTGCTAGATTGATTTGGTATCATACATTGTTTCATTTAGAGAATACAATGTTGTTTGGGTTTCGTGGTGATGACTATCTCTTGAATGCGAATTGAAGATGATACTAATGTAAATTGTTGTTGAACAGATGGCTTCAGGCGATGCAGTGCCCAGCTCTCAGCTGCAAGCCGCTCAGGCGTTGTGTCACTTGGACCACATGTGTGCGTTGGACATTGATTCCAAAGCACCACGACATCGGTTGTCCGGCATCATTTGCACCATTGGACCGGCTTCACGATCCCCTGAAATGCTAGAGAAGATGATGGAAACTGGAATGAATATTGCCCGTATGAACTTCTCGCACGGTTCCCATGAATACCATGCTGGAACAATCGCTAATGTGAGGACGGCAGCTGCTAGTTACTCCAAGAAGCTCGGAATGAACTTTCCGGTAGCAATTGCGTTGGATACCAAAGGACCAGAAATAAGAACTGGGCTTCTAGAAGGCGTGAGTAAAGTTGTGTGCTAATCACAAAGTGAAATTATTGAAGGTATTTTGTACCGGTTGAATAAGTCAACATTTCATGTACTTTTTTAAAAGGGCGCTTCAGCGGAAGTTGAAATGGTGAAAGGAGCAAAAGTTAAAGTCACTACCGACGCCGCATTCTCTGAAAAATGTCGGGCTGATGTATTGTATGTCGACTACGCTAACATTACCAAAGTCGTCAAACCTGGGAATCGCATTTTCGTGGATGATGGCTTAATCTCGCTGGTCGTTGAAGAAGTCGGTTAGTTTTCTTTCGTTTTTCCGTATTTTTTCATTCAAAAAATTGATAAGAGGTGCATTGTCATTCCACACACTTCAAAATTTGGATTTCGTTTCTTAATTTGTACTAGGAGCTGATTCCGTAACCTGTCAAATTGAAAACGGCGGTATGTTGGGCAGCCGCAAAGGGGTTAACCTGCCCGGTGTCCCTGTGGACCTTCCAGCTGTGTCTGAGAAGGACAAATCGGATTTCATGTTCGGCATTGAGCAAGATGTTGACATGATCTTTGCATCCTTCATTCGTGATGCTGCTGGTGTTCGTGAAATTAGAGAAATTCTTGGTAAGAGCATCGCATTAGATCTTCAATTCTTAGAAAACATCCATAATTCATCTTTTCTGTAAAGTGATTTTGTTCAATGTGTTCTTGCAGGTGAAAAGGGCAAAAAGATCCTAATTATTTCAAAAATTGAAAATCACCAAGGAGTAAAGAATCTGGATGAGATCATTGCAGCTTCCGACGGAATCATGGTCGCAAGAGGCGATCTTGGTATTGAAATTCCTCCTGAAAAAGTATTCCTGGCTCAAAAAGCAATGATTGCGAAATGCAATAAGGCAAGAGTATTACTTTAACCTTACCTTTATTCACTGATTAAAACAAAACAATGTTTCATGACTTTTTTGTATCGTTCCTCAGGCTGGTAAACCTGTCATTTGCGCCACGCAAATGTTGGAATCCATGGTGACCAAACCAAGACCTACCCGTGCTGAAGGTTCAGATGTTGCCAACGCGATTTTGGATGGTGCCGATTGCGTCATGTTGTCTGGAGAAACTGCCAAGGGAGACTATCCCTTAGAATGTGTTAGTATTTTACAACTTTTTATTATCAAAAATTGTGTGATTGAAATTATTCTTTGTAAGTTATATACGTTACCATGTTTCTGTTATAGGTTCGCACCATGGCTAACATTTGCAAAGAGGCAGAGGCTGCCTTGTGGCATACGAATCTTTTCTCTGACTTGGTTGGTGCCGTAACGCCTCCATTGGATACTGTGCATACAATTGCCATTGCGGCCGTTGAAGCTTCTCACAAATGTATGGCTGCAGCTTTTATTGTCATCACCACCTCCGGAAGATCATGCCCATTTGATTTCTAAATATCGTCCTCGGTGTCCCATTATTGCCGTTACAAGATTCGCTCAGGTTGCCCGTCAGTGTCACTTATACCGTGGCATTCTTCCGATTCATTATTCTGGTAAGCTAATTTGATGATAATACTATTATTTTTCAGCAAAAAAACGAGCTTATTTTAATTTTGTGAAGTTATTTAAATTAATAACGCTGATCCAAAAGTTGATTCTGCAGATGGTGTCCTGCCAGATTGGATGGAAGACGTGGATGCTCGTGTAAAGCACGGAATTGGCTATGCCAAAGAACGTGGAATGGTCCGTACCGGTGATTCTGTTATTATTGTTACTGGATGGCAGAAAGGTTCTGGTTACACCAACACTATGCGCATTGTGTATGTCGAGTGAAACTAGTCACTGCTACCGATGTTACAACTTCAGTGAACTACGTTGTGTCACCGAAGATTTCAGAGCAACTTTGTCAGTCAGTCGTAAACCGACCCGGTAAACCATTGGGTAATGAAGCACATTTGTGCTGCCGTAGCAGAATTATCAACGTACTGAATTAGTGTCAATCAAAATCACTCTTGTGATAGTCATCACCAATTGTCGATGAACGTATTGCTGTATAGTCGTTAACCAAAAAGTACCTTATTTACTAGATTCGTCATAAAATTGTAGGAACGAGTAGACTCCCACAAAAATGGGATCTTTTGATTTGTAAGGCCTGAATCAATTTAAAAAGATTGCATTTATCCGATTAACATTATATATTTTTCGATCTCTGACTACTATTCTGGTACATGGATCCAATAAAATAAACAGCAGATTTTGATGCAATTCCAGCGAATTAGAGAAAAATGTAATGGCGGTGGCAGAAATGTACTTAAATTACAAGAATGTACTGTCAGATTACTGAAATAAAACCGGAGTTCCGTAGCTTACTTTCAATTTATGACTTACGATACATTTTGTCTTTCATGAGTTTGTACGACTTTTTCCATGGATCTGCATGCGTGTATTGGAAACTTATTCATTCTATAACTCCATTATTTTCTTAAAAGTGTCTCAAAGCTGAGAAAGCCAACTGCTTCTACATTTATACTTGTATACGACAAGATCAACCAACCTATTTGCAATTTTAATCGATGAAAAAAGTTGTGCATGCAGAGAAATAATTGGCAAGCGCCGTCAAATGACCTTTGCAAATAAATTAGCATCCATAGGCCGTTCAAAACGCACGAGACAACGTTAAAGGACAGGAGCAGAAAAGATTTTTGACAGGAGTGGGTACGAAACAAAAAGCTTCCATTACTTATACGTCTAGCTTCCCATGGGCCAGAAAGGCATAATAAAGTATACTATGAGCAATTTTAAAAATAGGCGCAAGTATACTACAGTAACCTACAGCAGAATACGAATGGAAGCTTTTTGTTCAGTACCAACTCCTGTCAGATGAGTTTTCCTCTCCTATCCTTTAACATTGTCTCATGCTTATTCTGAACGGACCAAGGACCAGGTGGTCCATCGTAATTGTCGCGCGCTAATAAACCGACACAGAACTTAGGGCTTATTTTAAATATATAACAAACTAATCTCAATTCCTGTTATCCGGATAATTTTGTACGTAGCTGTTTTCTGGAAGTTCGAAATCGTTCAGTTCGCAGGCATTTACATTTTAGCAGTGAAGGTTGATTGTAAAGACTTGTACAAGAAAGAGTGATGCAATGTTTTGTACTAGTTGACGACGATTTGCACGTGAACAAACGTTAGTTTGTATCCACAAAAAGCCAATGCTCTTCTGACAAAAAGGTAAAAATTGCTTTATTTTGTACTTTCAGTTTATTGCATGCCTGTAAGTAATATTTAACTGATGGTAAAGTGCATTGAACCGGTTTCAGGTTCATAAAGTTACTGAACTTAAGTAATCGAGATGCGGTCAACTGGATTCTCATTCGTGATTGTTTTTGCTCTTGGAATCCTTGAAGCGGTTTCTACGGCATTACCAGGTATAAAAGAAAGAATAACTTAAAGATTGCCAATGCTAAATTGATTTGTCATAAGTTGTAAGATGACCACTTACTTTGCTGGAGATAGTCATTTCAAATTGGTATAAGGAGAAATTGAAATTAATGATGAAATTTTGTATCTAATTTAGCCCCGGATCCTAATATTGTGCATTTTCTTGACGGTGGAAACGAAAAGGTCAAATTTTTTCCGGACACGGAGGAAAATACGCTGCAAATCTTTTGTCGTAAGGGAGACCCGAAGCACCTGTTGAATTACTTTCGTTCTGCCAAGGTAATTTTCGTACGCCTGTTTTAATAATAAGGGTTATTATATACTTCGACACAGGTAATGTGCTTAAAAACTGATACCTTTCGTCTCTCAAACAGTTACGTGTCCAGTCGTCTGCGGAGGACATCAAGATCATAAGTGGGTATAATGAAAACGACGTGTACTACAAATTTTTATCT